>CBVK0100300851.1:0-12972 GCA_900067695.1 Picea abies
AATGGGGATTTAATCCAATAATAAAATAATAATAAGAATTCTCTTCGCAGTTACATTATTTCAACAAAAAGTGATTGCATAGAATTCAACAGGAAAGCCATCAGGTGTAGGGATTTTGTCCTTCTGAAAACTGAGGAGGATTTTTTGGGGCTTTTCCTTGGTGACTTACTCCATTAGGATATCATTATGTAGTTGTTCCTAAAAGAATGGGAAAATACTGGCAACCCTAAGAATGGCGTGAGTCCCATCATTCCTTAGTATTGACCAAATTGTATTTTTAGTAAGTTTTTCTTCCTTTAGTGAAGTGGTGGAAGAATTTCGTGTTTTCATATCCCTCTTGGAGCTAGAGAGATCGAATCTTTAGGATCCATTCCTTCTCTCTGGATAGAAGAATGGAATTTCTCTCTTTTTCTAATTGTATGATCTTTGATTTTTACTCCTGCAAGAATGCCATGTAAACTTCTTGTTCCTTCCAAGTTTGGAGTTGAAGCTATATATCCTAGAGAATTTGATTTTCTCTATTGTTTTGTTCCTTGTGCAAAACAAATGTGGATTTCTTCACTTTTTTTAAGTTTGAAATCAATTGCAGGGGGATTATGGCAGTGACAAATCGAAGGGCGACTAGGTTTCCTTGAGAAGGTCCACATAGCTTTGATCCTCCAATCACATGGAATTAAATTTCAAGGGACTAGGAGGTTTTCTGGAGTCGGGAGTGAACTAAAAAAATATGGGAGAATAATCAGAGCTATCCACAGAAGAAATCCATTGTTGAAACCTATAGTTTTATTGGAAGAAAGATTTGAATTATAGAAATTAGTCCAGTTGCTTAGCAATTCGAGTATTCCCTGTGTGCATATTCCTCCAAGTAGGGGAATATTTAATAGACTGGATGTCTAACATATTAGAGTCTTTTATGTCCTTTATGAAAACTTCCACTAGTGGGTTAGCCTTTGGGGAGGGATCCCATATCTCACACGAATCCAGATTGAAATTTAGATCTCCGTCAATAATGATATTCCCCGAAGAGAAGAGGGATGATAAAAAAAGTTTGTTCCATAAGTATTTTCTCTCCAAATATACCCCATAGATGTTCATGCATAGAAAAGGAGAGACTGTATACCGAAGAAAATAGAGAGACATCCAGAATAACAGGTGAAGCCTAGGAACTGGTCAGCTTCAGAGAATCTATTTTCCATCCCGTGATTAAACCACCTAAATGACCATTTGCATCTAGAGACAAAAAAGACCAACCTAGCAGGGAAGGGGAGAGAAGCTTTATCACCATCCATCATCGTTTCCTCAAGAAGGATAATGCTAAAAACCCCACGTAAAGTTTTTTTCCTGTTGGAAAGCACTTTAGAGTGTGTCTTTTTCTAAGATAGAGAGAAGAAGGATTTTCTTCCCTTAAGAGAGGGTTTGTTATCCAAGTATTCAAAGGAGCCGAGGCTTCCCATGCAATCTTGAGGGGCCTCATATGTTGAGCGTGAATAAAATCTAAGGTTGTACTTTGAGGGAGGAGCACAGGAGGGGGGATCGGTCGAAGGAGGAGAGGGGAGATCGGGGGGAATGGGGGATCAGGGAAAAAGTGAGGGGAAAAAGGGATGAGAGGCCCAGGTTCAGGGTTTTTAAGTCCAAAAATTCCTAACAAAAAGGAGATGTCAGAGGGAGCCTCCTGCATAGGAGAAGAAGGAGCTTCACAAGACCTTTCACCAATTAAAAAGTTTGCAGGAGAACTAGAAGATGAAGACAAAGGAAGATGATGTAGGAGCATCGATCCACTTCAGCAACAAACCATCATTCCATCACATCAGTGTGCATTCAAGAGAGGGAGAGACACCAACTCTCCCATTTCTAAATTTGAAATATGATCCTATACGGACTAATGTTGTAAGGTTTAGTGAAAACCAAGTCATGCATTTGTACAAGCAGGAGATAAGGTTTCCTTTAATAGGCCTGAGTTGTATAGATCTTGAGCATGGCCTCATATCTAAGATATTGATGTTCATTCAATGTAATATATGTCGTTAGGTGAAGAGAGGAGAATCCCATAGAGCCACTCTTTTGTAAGGAGATATTTGCATCATATTTCATAAGGAAGATGAAAGACAAGACACTCAAAGGAGGAGAGGTATCAGAGATAGAACTCAAGGTTGGGAGTTAGAAATCCTCAGAGGAGGAAATAGGAGGTAGGATAGTTCCTAGAGAGAGCTTGAGAGAGTTGAGACTCTATTTTAGTCTATCCTACACATATTGTAATCATATTTTCATATTAATGAAAAGACAGGAATTTTTCCTGCACATGGTTGTTTACGTGTTTATATGTTTCATGAATGTATGTTGTAGATGTACAATAGGTTTCATCTGTAGTAGAAAGATAGATTTATTTATCTTCGTGTGAGTTTGAAATATCATTATGGATTCTTTAGGTTGTGTAAGGAGTGCATAATAGAACATTGGAGGTTTTGTAGCCAATGCAAGGATGCGCATATGAACTCTGTGGAGTCATAAAATAATGTGCCAGGAGGGTGCACCAGAGAGATAACAACTGAGGGGAAACCTCAAGGTTGTTGAACACCTTAGAGGAGAAATTGTGCAGAGGAAGGACATAGATATAGGGTCACTGAGAACTCTTTAGATATTTGCCAAGTGGGCATTGAGCAGTTGCAAGTGTGCACAAAGAGAACTCTCTATCGAGTTCAAAAAGAAGAGTATGATAGGAAGATACTCACAGAGATGCTAAAAGCTGTGTAGAAAATGCTCAATAAGGTGTGCTTTGAGCGAGACATTTCCAGGAGGGCACAAGAACCCTTTGAAGGGGGCAGAAGGGCGAAGACCCTTAAGAGACTGAGTAAATCCAAAAGCTCATAAGATATAGTGTTAGCAGAAACGTAGATGAGACCCAAGAAGTTGGGCACGTAGGAGGTGCAAAGGCTGAAGCCTTTGAACACTTACAAACACTTCCAAGTCAGAATAAATCAAAAGATTAGGAGGAGGAGTGACAACAACTGTCGGATCTGTTTTTGGAATAAATCTGGACCGTCAGAACCCATGTCCAGACAGGAAGAGCATGTAGGGGAGAAATGTCGATCCAGTCATCGATCTGGGCACAAGGTATGATAGTCGTCAGATCTAAAGGAATTTGGAAAAGGGAGCATGATAACAGAAGTCATAAAGTCCTAAAGCCAGTCGGGACCATCCATCAGCCAGGGTGATAGGTGGTGGAGGATATCAGACTCTGGAGCAGAAGTAATTCAGGAGTTCTCGGACAAGAAGGAAGCAAACTCGTCGAGAGTTGAAGGCTGAAATAGATCCAAGTCGTTGGTCATCAGGGGATATGTGGTGACAGATTAGAGACTTCGGGGAAAATCACTTCAGAGGATTTCAAGTATGGAGTGTGACAAACTCCCAAAGTCCCAAAGGCCGAAGAAGATCGCAATCGTCCATTGTGAAGAGCACATGGCGAGAGATCCATAAGTTCTGAGGCTTAACGCTCTGAGAGGAAATTGACGTAGGCAGAGAAGATCTGGACAGTCAAATCTAGAGGGACACGTGGTGAAAATCCGTCAGATTCGGGTGAAATCACTTCGGGAGGAACAAGTGCGCATGAGTTTGAAACTCCTGAAGCTTGAAGAGCTGAAGTGGATAGTGGTCATCATATCTACAGAGGGACACCCGTCAATGAATTGCATACTTCGGATGGAAGTACTCCGGCAGAAAGTGAAGGTGGATATTTGGGACTCCTAAAGCTCAAATAGCCAAAGTGGCATGTGGTCTTTGATCTGTGAGAGGTACATGTCAACAGATCGTGGACTCTGAGTGAAAGCACTCTAGGAAAAAGCAAGCTTAAGGGAGCTTAGATTCCCAAAGGCTATGTCCCGAAAGGGAAAAGAGTTGTTAATTTGAAGTGGATGCGTGGTGCATGATCTAGAACTTTAGGTACAAAATACTCTGGGGGAAGGTAGAGATCGAAATTTTTGAACTACCAAATCCCGAAGAGCCAAAGTCACGCATAGTCCTTGATCGTGAAGAAGGATGTGCGTTAGTATATTATGAACTTTGGGTGAAAACACTCTGGGGGAAAGCAAGTGTGCAGAAGCTGGAACTCTCAAAGCTCGAAGAGTCGAAGTGGATAAAAAACATCGATCTGTGAGGGACACATGTTGACAGATTGTCGACTTCAACTGGAATTACTACAGAGGAAGCAAGAGCGAAGAGTTTGAAACTCTCGAAGCCCGAAGGGATGAAATCAATCGTAGCCGTCGATTTGAAAGGAGGGAACACATTGATAGATCGTGAAGATCTGGGAGTGCCTACGAAAGAGGAAAAATGGTCACTGACTAATAGTTGACCAAGGCAGAAAGAGGACAGATCTCAATTTTCAATCAAGAGGTAGTGCTCGAGATCACAAGATGAACGATCATGCTTAATAGAGGGGACAAAAAGTCCTCGGGTTTTAAAAATCTTAGAGCGGGCCGCAATCGAAACCATCGTATTTCGAAAGGGATATGTGGCAGCTAATAGTGAATTGCGGGGTGAAAAGTAGTGTTGTCTCAAACCACTCTAGGCTGCCCCGCAATATTGTGCTTGCGTAAGGACATAGACCGAGGTCACATCCTAGTAAGAGCTAATGTAAGAGGAGCTAGCACATGGAACTTGATAGTTTGACAGCATGAAGGAAGAGGTTGTGGGTGTCATAGAACCTACGCCAAAGGACTGAAAGGGTCGTGTTTAATCACAAGTGTGACCATTATGGTTTTGTAGAGCCAATTGGGCATTGGGATAATCAAAGATCCTTGATCGGGAGGTCGCACAGCCCCAAGGGAGAGAAGGGGGGTCTGTATAAGGTGGTATAAGAGCCTGATTTTCTTGCAGACGACAGCCAAAGGCGAGACAGTGAAAGGAGATACTCTAATACCATCATGTGGTATCAGAGCTTTATTTTGTCTATAGATTTCAGGCGAAGGATATGAAGGAGATAATCTGATAAAATCAAGAGATATCAGAAGTTAAAGTTCACCTATAGAGAGCAGGTGAAGGAGAAGATAGAGTATTGATGCTCTATGAATGATGGTTGCATGTGTGTAGCAACAAATGGAAAACCAAGTGGGTTGCAGGGAGAACCTGAAGATGCTCTCAGTTGGAGAGTGATCAGTAGATTTTTGAGGAGAGAGACAGATAGATATGGCTACTAAATGACATAAGTGTGGTCAAGGAGAAGGCCACCAGAAAAAAGGAAATCCAAATATGGATCTGGATCTCATTGAGATAAGAGCAAGAATGGAACAACTGACATTGAAGGTGCAGCAGGAGGAAAAGGTACACTGGACTTATGAATGGCCCATCAAGAGAAAGGTAAAATTTCCAGTTCAGAAATTGTTGGCGAGAGGACAATGACAATTGTTGATAAGGTGGTGGAGGCATGTTGAAAGCCTTAGAGACACAAAGGAAGTGGTTCACATTTGTGAGCCAAAAATTGAAAAAATCCTCGGTGATGAGAAGGAGAAGAGATCATAGGATATCATGAACTACCAGGAGGGTAGGGACAAAATTTAAGATTTCCAGGTGGGCAAAAAGATGAGATAAATTAAGGATCTCATAGAATTCTAGGAGGGAAGTGATGGAAATTAAAATTTCCAGGTGGGAAATGAGATGAGATCAGTTGATATCATAGATTTCCATGAGGGAAGAAGATAAATCCCAAATTACCAGGTGCGAAAGGGAGAAGAGATGATCTTAGAGGTGAGTTTGGATCAGCAACGGGTGATAACAGAGGACGATCAGAGGTGAATTCTAATCATCAGGGGAATCAAAATGTTCCTTCCAAATAGCCAAGAAGAGGCTAGCATAAGTGTTTTAGGTGAAGCAACAGAAGGATATTAGGCAGAGACTATCAAGGAGGAGGAGGAGAAGGAGAATACCGTGATGTTTTCCACAGCAAAAGGAGAAGAGATTTCAACAAAATTTCTCAAAATTTTCAGCCAGGAAGATGAGCAAGAGATGACTACAGTACTGGAGTCTATAGCAGAAGGGGAGGCAGACAAAATGAATTTTTCTAAGCTATTTGAAGACTTGGAAGCCCTAGAGAGAAGGGTGATAGTGAAAATCAAACACATCCAACATATCTGGTTGGAGACAGATGGAGGAGCATACCCGCATGGGGAGCAACTGGAGGAAGTTAGAGTTTAACCAACACAAGAGGAACTGGCAGAAGCTAACTTGTCAGAGGAGGAAGGTAAGAAAACACTTAGTGATGAAATTTTAGAACTGGAGTATGTAGCAGGGTGGCAAGCTAATGCCACAAAAGAACAACACAACACAGGGGATTAGGATTATCTACCATTTGATATGTATGAGGAGGATGAGTTGCAGCCGAGTAGAATACAAAAGAAGAACCAACCAGCAAAGAAGTTGGACAGGGTGATAAAGGAGATAAGGAGGTTGATGTTGAGGTCAACAAAAGAAGCATTCAATAAGGAGAAGTTGAGCAGAGGAGAGCATTCCATAGCAGCAGGGAAGAAGAAGAAGTAGGAACAGCAACAACAAAGCAATGGATGAGGAGGAAAAATCCAAGGGAATGTTTGGGATCCAGGGGAATTTCAACATTGAAGCAGAGGAGCTCATGAACAAGATCTCATGAGATGGAGGTCATGATTTTCCCAAATGTGGAGTATGATGCAGGAGCATCGCTCCACCTCAACAACGCATCAGCATTCCAACACATCAATGTGCATTCAAGAGAGGGAGAGACACCAACCCTCCAATTTTTTCAATTTGAAATATGATCCTATACGAACTAATGTTGTAAGGTTGAGTGAAAACCAATCCATGCATTTGTACATGCATGAGATAAGGTTTCCTTTAATAGGCCTGAGTTGTACATATCTTGAGCATGGCCTTGGATCTGAGATATTGATTTTCATTGAATGCAATAGATGAGGTTAGGTGAAGAGAGGAGAAGCCAGTAGAGCCCCTCTTTTGTAAGGAGATCTTTGTATCAGATTTCATAAGGAAGATGAAAGAAAAGAGACTTAGAGGAGGAGAGGTCCTAGAGATAGAACTCAAGATTGGGAGTTAGAAATACTCAGAGGAGAAAATAGGAGGTAGTATAGTTCTTAGAGAGAGATTGAGAGAGTTGAGACTCTAATGTAGTCCAACCTGCACATATTGTAATTAGATTTTCATATTAATGAAAATAAACAATTTTTCCTGCACATGGTTGTTTATGTTCTTATATGTTTCATGAATGTATGTTGTATATGTATGATAGGTTTCATATACAGTAGGAAGATTGATTTATTTATCCTCGTTTGAGTTTGAAATACCATTCTGGATTCTTTAGGTTGTGTAAGAAGTGCACAACACAACATTGTAGGTTTTTTAGCCAGTGCAAGGATTGTGCATATGAACTCTGTGGAGTTAGAAAATAATGTTCTAGGAGGGCACACCAGAGAGATAACAACTCATGGCAAACCTCAAGATTGTTGAACACCTTAGAGGAGAAACTGTGCAAAGGAAGCACATAGACATAGGGTCATTGAGAACTTTGTAGATCTTTGCCAAGTGGGCATCGAGGAGGTGCAAGTTTGAACAAGGAGAACTCTCTGTCGAGTTCAAAAAGAAGAGTATCAGAGGAAGATACTCACAGAGTTGCTAAAAAATATGTAGAAAATTATCAACAAGGTGTGCTTTGAGAGAGAGATTTCCAGTAGGGCACAAGAACGCTTTGAAGCGGGTAGAATAATCGATACCCTTAAGAGATTGAGTAAATCTAAAATATGAGAAGAGATAACATTAGAAGAGATGTAGATGAAACCCAAGTATTCGGGAACGTATGGGGAGAAAAGGCCGAAGAATTTGAACACTTGAAAACTCTTCCAAGCCGAAACAAAGTAAAATCTTAGGAGGAGGAGCGACAATAGTTGTCAGATATGTTGTTGGAAGAAATTTGGACCATTACATCCCATGTCTAGACAGGAAGAGCATGTAGGGGAGAAATATTGATCCAATAGTCGATTTGCGTGTGAGGTCTGATAGCCGTCAGATCTAAAGGATCCAATAGTCGATTTGCGTGTGAGGTCTGATAGCCGTCAGATCTAAAGGAAGTTGCATAAGGGAGTAGGATAACATAAGTCCCTAAGTATTGAATCCATTCGGGACTGTCCATCATCGAGGATGACAAGTGGCGGAGGATCTGAGACTCCGAAGCGGAAGTACTTCGGGAGTTCTCGGACAAGAAGGAAGCGAAATTGTAGAAGAGCCGAAGGCCGAAATAGATCCAAGTCGTTGGTCGTCAGGAGATACGTGGCGACAAATCTGAGACTTCAGGGAAAATCACTTTGGAGGATTTTAAGTGTGGAGTGTGACAAAATCCCAAAGTCCCAAAGGCCTAAGAAGATCACAACCGTCCGTTGCAAAGAGCACATCGTGAGAGATCCGTCCGTTGCAAAGAGCACATCGCGAGAGATCCATAAGTTTGGAGGATTAACACTCCAAGAGGAAATTGACATAGGCTGAGAAGATGTGGATCGTCAGATCCAAAGGGACACATGGTAGAAATCTGTCAACTTCGGATGAAATCACTCCTAGAAGAATGAGTGCATAGGAGTTTGAAACTCTCAAAACCCAAAGAGTCGAAGTGGATAGTGGTCGTCGGATCTGCAGAGGGACATGCATAAATATATTGCGTACTTTGGATGGAAGTGCTCGGGGATAAAGTGAAGGTGGATATTTGAGACTCCCGAAGCCTGAATAGCTGAAGTGTTTTGTGGTCGTTGATCTATGGGAGGTATGTGTCAACAGATCGTGGACTCCGAGTGAAAGCGCTCCAAGAGAAAGCGAGTGTAGAGGAGTTGAGACTCCCGAAGGGGACGAGAGAAATTGAATTGAGGTGGACGTATGGTGCCTAATATATAACTTCAGGGACAAAATACTCAGGGAGAAGGAGGAGATCGAAAGTGTCAAACTCCCGAAGCCCGAAGAGCCGAATTCACTCATAGTCGTTGATCGTGAAGGAGGACGTGCGTCAGTAGATTGTGAACTTCGGGTGAAAACACTCTAGGGGAAAGAGAGTGTGCAAGAGTTGGAACTCCTGAGGCTTAAAGAGACGAAGTGGATAACAATTGTTGATCTGTGAGGGACATGTGTCGATAGATTTCTGACTTCAGGTTGAAGTACTGTGGAAGAAGAAAAAGAAGAGAGTTTGAAACTCCCGTAGCCCAAAGTGTTGAAATCAATCCTAGTCGTCAATTTGAAAGAAGGGCACACATCGATAGATCGTGAATATTTGGGATTCTGTGCGAAAGAGGAAAAGGGATCATTGACTGATAGTTGACCAAGGCAGAAAGAGGACAAATCTCAATTGTCGATCAAGAGGTAACGCCCGAGATCACAAGATTGACGCTCTCTCTTAATAGCAGGAAGAGGTAACGCCCGAGATCACAAGATTGACGCTCTCTCTTAATAGCAGGAATAAAAGTGCTCGAGTTTTAAAAATCTTAAAGTGGGCCGCAATCGAAACCACGATATTTTGAAAGGGATACGTGGAAGTTGATAGTGAATTGCAAGGAGAAAAGAGGTGTGGTCTCAAACCACTCTAGGTCACCCCACAATCTTGTGCTTATGTGAGGAGATAGCCCGAGGTCAGATCCAAGTTAGGGATAATGTAAGAAGAGCTAGTGCCTATAACTTGATAGTTTGATAGTGCTAAGGAAGAGGTTGCAGGTATCATAGAACCTGTGCCAAAGCACTGAAAGGGCCTGTGTTTAATCACAAGTGAGACAATTAAGGTTTCAGAGAGCCGATTAGGCATCAAGAGAATCAAAGATCCTTGACTAGGAGGTCGCGCAGCCCCGAGAGAGAGAAGGGAGGTCTGCATCAGAAGCATACCCTCTATTGTTTCCTGGGATGTAGGTACCCTATCATTTTCGGTGTCCTTTTATGCCAAGAGCTTAGGGGTCCCTTTGGCCTGAGGAAGAGGAGGTTGAACCACAACTTGAAGAAGTGGGGCTTGGTCTGCCTATAGTGTTGAGGTTGAACCACAACTTGAAGAAGTGGGGCTTGGTCTGCCTATAGTGTTGAGGTTGATTTCTTAATCCATTTTCTATGCTTCTTCTCCAAAGCACAGTCTTTGGCCAGGTGTCCATTTACATGGCTGTGGTCACAATGAAATGGTATTGCCTCATATTCCAAATCTTGGGAAAAGGAATGACCCTAAAGTTGAATGGTGATGCTTTCAGCAAGCCCACTTGATAGCTTTTGGATGACAAGGATTCTGTCCATATCTATGTATCTGTTGTGAAGAAAGGACATGTCAACTTCGTAATAGGACCCGAGAGGAGTGTCGATTTCTCTAAAGATGCCTTCTGTCCAAAAAATAAGAGGCAGGCCTGGTAATAAAACCCAAATGGGAGTGATGTCGATTTCTCTAAAGATGCCTTCTGTCCAAAAAATAAGAGGCAGGCCTCGTAATAAAACCCAAATGGGAGTGATTCCGGGCTCGTCTGATGAGGCATTGAATTCAGGTTTCCATCTTTTGAGATGTAGGGCCTGAGAGCTCTAACACCAACGCCCTACCAAGATTTTGTGGGTATCCTGCTCTGAAGTGAAAACCCAGGCAAGCCACCCCTTAGCCAAAACCAAACTAGTGGGGTTGTATCCCAGAAGGGCTACAAAAGTTGATGCGTTCCAGGTTTTGATAGATTTTGTTGAGGGCCTCTTACTAGAAAACATTCCAACAAGTGTCCTCCAATGGATTTTGGAGATGTCATTGAGAAATGTGGGTCCGGGACAAAAAAGTCATGAGAAAAAAGGGAATAAGGGGAGGGGGAAGAGGGGGAGACGAGAGGGAAAAGATATGGGGAAAATGGTGGGAGAGAAGATTCTCGACATAGGGAGGGATGAGGGGAAGGGCCATCAAGGGAGAGGGAAGAAGGGAGTCGAGGGATCGAGGGAAACGAAGTGGATATGTGGGAAAGAAGACAAGAAGATCTGCTGGGGGGGTGAGGTACAAAGCGACGGGGAGGATCCCAGAGAGTGATGCCATCTGCCGACTGGAGGGAGAGCCCAGATCTCTTACTCCAGTAACGATACGTCCATTATATACAACGCACCCCTGGGTGGTTGACTTTCATTATTGGTTTTAAATATTTAACTGTAGCTTGAACTTAAACTATCTCTATTGCTTTCAATATCTCACACCTTGTTAAGCTAAACACCAATCCTTATAGCCATTGCGCCTAAGAGGTAGATATCGTGCTTCTTATTTCTTCTCCTGTGGGTGGGAATTAAGTCTAATCATGAACTGATGAGTGGGTCGGTAAACATCTAGTTGTTTTCCTTGAACCAGTATTATCCCGCTAAGTTCTAAATCCAATGGATCGAATGGGATAACTTCTAGGTGTTAACCTTAAATCGGTAAATGTTTTGGTTGGAATCCTAGCATATGACTGACATTCTGTTCAATTCTATAGACCAAATCCTGCTCAAGAGGCATTACCCATTTACAAGTGGTTGAGATCTTCACATCTCCACCGATTTGTCTATCAGTCATTTTGTCAGTCAACTGAATTGTCATTCAGTGAGTCTGACAGTCTGCAAGTGCAAAGTCTCATGTTTACTCAAGTCAATTGACATGCAAAAGAAGCTATAAATGTAGTTGATCTTTATATTTCTCGAGTTCAGCTAAGTAGTTGAATAGTCAGTCAAATTAATGACACTCTTTAATAGAGTTAGTCTTAGATTCTATAGAAAGTCCTCTATAAACATATTTAACTTAGACTTGCCAGGGTTACTTCGTCACCTAAGTTTATTTGTGTATCGCCATAGTCTAGAATCAACTTCAGGCGAGGATTGAAATCGTCGAGAACGCGTCCGATAACTCCCGATTCCACCAGCTTCCGCTTTATCTCCTCCATTCTTTCCACAGCTCAATGCGCGAGGACCGGAGATCAAGAAGAATGAAAAAATGGACAGGATACAAAATAAAGAAGAATAATGAAAGAATGGATGCAGAAAGAGAGACCAACAGTATATGCTAATTCAAACATGGAGAAAGAGGGAGCCACAGTATACGCTAATTCAAACGTGGTGATAACAAAATAGGAAATAATCTGATTCGGACTATGGAGTGGATGCGGGAAGCTGAGAGTTTCACATTCTTTGCCAATTTCAAGATTTAAATGAGGGCAATAAGTTAGTTAAGGTTTGTAATAGATGTGAACGATATGCTTAATAATATATTTATTATTCAAAATAAGAATATATAAAAGAAAATTAAAAAATTATACTATAAATATAAAACTTGCACATACACATCGATGTTGAACGCCGATTTAATCACCATCACCATTTAGTTAATCATTTTTAAAAAATAGTTAAAAACTTTTAGTAAATGTAATTGGACTACCGTCATGCTCATAATTAAGAAACTACTCAATTTAAAAAACCTAAAGAAAAGTAGAGAAGTAAAAAACAATAGCAAGATAAAAAGTTTTTCATCCTAATCTATTTTTCTCGTTTATATATAATAAAAAACTTAAACATACATTATTTTAAATCTTAATATTTAATTTAATGGACACGACTAAGAATATTCTGCTCTTATTAAATCTTTTTCATATATTACATGTTTTTCTTATTAAATCTCTTCTATTACATATTTTTAATTAAAAAATTGATTAATTTGAAAGTTTTGAAAATTGATTAATAAGAAGTTTTAAAAAAACTGACATATAGATTAATTTAAATTTTTAAATTTTTAAACAATAAATATTTTCAACTTTTCAACTTAATTCAACGTTTCAACTTAATTGTATTTGGGATATCTTCAATGTTTAGTAAATCTATGGTGATATAAAGGCAGTGGATATTTAAAAACAAACTAGAATTCCACGTCCATTTCCGCTATGTGAATTGAAAAACTTGGAAATAATCCTAAAAGTAATTCGAGAAGATAGAGATCAAGAAGTATCCAGA
>CBVK0100300852.1:0-12972 GCA_900067695.1 Picea abies
ACTGTGTTTTTTTGGTTGTTGATCGCTTTTCCAAGATGGTGATTCTAGCCACCTGCAAGAATAACATCACAATAGAAGCCACTGCCAAGTTATTATTTGAATGACTATGGGTACATTTTTCATATCCTGCAAACCATTATCTTACACCATGACATTTGGTTCCTCATCTCATTCTGGTCAAGTCTCTGGTCATTACTAGATACCAATCTCACCAAATCCATTAACTTCCACCCCTAGACAGATGGCCAAACTGAGGTCATCAATCGAATGGGTGTACATATCTTACAAATGTACAATTCAAAACACCCCTGTACATGGGATGAGAGTCTTCCCTATGTACACCATATCTACAACCGAGCCCTGCATAGCTCAACTGAACACATCCCCTTTTAGGTAGGGTTGGGATTCCAACCATTGGGCTCCATGGATGTTGTACTACTCCTGGTGACCACCTCAGCCAACTCGTCCTCTGCTCCACTAGAAGATGCCAAATCCACCTGGTTCATTGAGAAGATCCAACACATCTGCCAACAGGTTCAAGATATTCTAAAGAAGTCTATCAACATCAGGTGCCACATAAGTTTCAAGTGGGTGACAAAGTTTGGTTGCATTTGCAGAAATAACGCCTTACAGAGCCCCATCTAAATATTCACCCACTCCATTATAGATCGTACACCATCACCAAGTTTATAGGTTACAATGCTTTTGAGCTCAACATTCTCCCCTTCCTTGGTATGCATCAAGTCTTCAATGTGGTTCTCCTTTGGCCATATTTCCCACCATTATTAGACACCTCAGAGATAGCAAAGCAGTTGACACCAACAAATCTCAACCATGACTACATGAAAAAAACATCCAGTGATCAGATTGTGGACACACATATCAAGGGCACTCGATAGAAAAGGATCTAGCTTTATTGAGTCGTCAAAGCAGGGAAGCTCCTGCACTAAGGAAAGTGGCTCACCCGGGGTCAAATTCAACAAAAAATTCCTCATCTGATGAGGAACTCAATGAAATGGACACCATTTATTCCTAATGAGGGAGGATTGATCCAGGAGGATATCAGTGTCCACCCACCTATTCCACTAGCTCGAAATTTTTTTTTCCACCTTGGCAGTTTTTCGATAGGTTTTTGGGTTCCAAACTTCCGGGGTCATTTTGAGGCCCTAAACAATGTTTTTGGGGGATTTAGGGCCCTGGGGACCATCCTAGGGATTTCCCTAGGCCAATAATTTTTTTTTCTTCTCGGTTAGACCTTTCCAATGGGTTATCGTGTGCCTAAAACGAAGATCGTAAGAAAAAGATAAGACCCCGGGAAGTCGATGTACTAACTTACCCAAATGGGGCCCACATGAATTTTGGCGCTTCATCTCCTAGGGTTAGGTTTTTGGATCTCTAGGATTTTTGACATTCCTGTTTATTGTAAAATTCCTTCAGAGCCTCATTGTAACCATCTTCTTGTGAATGAGCGCAACCAGCACATCTCTTCTCAGAGATAAGCCACCACCATTCCAACAAGCTTGTTTTCTGTTGCATTTTATAGTTTCAGCTTATTTCCTTATTGAATAGAAAACCAATTTTAATGTATCTTTTTTATTTTGTGTTAAAAATATTTTAATAATACGAATTCATTTCATTTTTCTCATAAAATCTGGATCAAGAAATCTCGTTGGAAACAAATGGGTTTTTAAGAAGAAGTTAAATGCAGAAGGAAAAGTGGAGAAATTCAAACCTCAGTTAGTAGCAAAAGTTTATTCCTAGGTATATGGAATTGACTTTGGTGAAATTTTTTCTCCTGTTTCCAAGTTAACTTCTATTAGATTTATTTTATTTTTATCTTCTTCTTTTAATTTTGAAATAGAACATATAGATGTGAAGAAAACATTCCTACATGGGGACATGGAAGAAGAAATCTGCATGAAGCAACCAAAAGGATTTTTAATGAAGGGATAGAAAGAGATGGTATGCAGGCTGAAAATGTTCCTACATGGGTTAAAACAATCACCAAGGATGTGGTATCAAAATTTTGATACTTATATGTTGATACTTGGATTCACAAGGAAAAACTTTGATCACTATGTATATTTCAAATTAAGTGGTGCTCATATTATCTATTTGTTCTTGTATGTGAATGATATGTTTCTTATAGGAAACGACAAGGAGATTATCCAAGATGTGAAAACTCAATTGTCCTATAAATTTTACATGAAGGATCTTCGGGCTACAAATTTCATTTTGGGCATGGAAATTCAAAGAGATTGGGAAAACAAGAAACTCTAGTTAAATCATAGGAAATATGTTGAGACAATATTACAGAGGTTAAATATGTAGGAATATAAACCGGTTAAGGTTCATATTCCTATAGGTGGAAATTTATCTACATATTGGTGTCCCAAGACACAGGAAGAGGAAGAGGAAATGTAACATGTTCAATATTCTATTGTAGTTGGTGTTAGCACTCTGTAATTTCTTAGGTTGAGGAAGAAGTTGACAAAGGTAACCACAAAACCACTTTGGAGTCCAGGATCTATCCCTCTTAGACTCAAAGAGGGATCTCTTCGTAAGATTTATCTTGGTTTTCTAAGAATTTTAGGCTAGTTATTAGGTTTAGGGTTTGGTTTTATAAATTATTTGTTTGGAACAACTAGGGAGGGCCATTGGGAAATGGAGTCAAAGAGTTTGTGTTCAATCAAGACATGTTATACAGGAAACATTACAAGGCAGGATAGACACCTATGTTGGATTCTTAAGGTTGATTAGTGATTTAAAGAAAGGTGAGGGGATCATATTATACCATAGGAATTAAGAATTATGGAACTAACCCTCAATTAGAAAAGATTGAAATTATCCAAATCTAGAAACCAAGTGTACATAAAAAAAAATTATGTTCTTCAATATTCTATTAAATAATTAGGATTGGAAACACATAAAATTATAACAGAGAAAGGAAAACATAAACAAAGGTAGATGTACTTCACCAACATAAATGACAAAAGAATCTTGTAAATGTCACAACTGTATTACTAAAAATTGATCGAAGGAGGCTCTGTGAGTTTCTTTACAATATTGATCCTATCCTACGAACAGTCCCCAACCCCTAATACTTCAAAATGGGAAGTATTTATAAGTTGTTTACAAAGGATCATGTCATAAATAAGCAGGATTTATTTTAAGAAAATTATAAACTAATTGTATCTATTAATTACAACAATATAGAACTGTTTCAGATAAGTTCAAACTTCTAATGTTGATTTGAGGTTAGCCGTTGATGATCTTTCTCTTTGAATTATGTTGCGTTGTTGGTATTTACTAATGGTTATGCTTATTTATGCAATTATTATGCATTAAGATCTGGAAATGATTGATTTCTTGTTTATCATTTATTGCTAGGTGTTTTGATTTGTCTAATATCTAGAATGAGTTTGAAGCTACCTCCACGAAATTTGTTTACTGTCCCTTAAACTTTGTCATCTGTCTCTTTGAACAAATTCGTTGGGAAAAAAGTTTGCAGTTGAAGGTGGGTGATGGTGGTGGTAGTTTGTAATCTTAGCTTAGTGTAGGCTCGTTATGGGATAGTTTTCGGTTAAACGGTCATGGGGGAAGCTGTGATTTGTTATGAATAGGATTATGTGGGGACAAGTGTCCAATAGGGAGATAGGATGAGTGGATGTGGGAGTGTAAGTGATAGGGATAGATATAGAGATAGACAATATCGGGAATGAGGGGATAGGTGGCATGTGGTGAGAGGGGAATTATAAGTAGAAGGTGATGGTAGGGAGAGTAGTCAGGGAGGTGATGTGACAGGAGAGAGGGTAATTGGTAGAGTGAGTGGGGGACATGTGTAAGAAGGGTGTAAGTGGTATTGGAGTGAGGGGTGAGTGGTATTTCAGAGCCGGGGGGAGGTATAGAGGAAGTAGAAGGGGGGAGGGTCTGAAATGATGAGGACACACTACGTTAGGTGGGGGAAAAACAAATTTTTGAACCTACCTCATCCATTAAAGGTAGAAAGGTCATGTGGGGGGGTCCGGAAAAGGATGAGGATCATCAATCTGGAACAAGATGTATGTCATTGATGAGATAAGCATGAGGATTAAGCGCTACATGAAAAAATTTCATGTCACCTTCCGACTTTGGGTAAAAACATGCACCAATGACACATAAGAAAAATATTTTTGTTTTGAGACTTTATATTATAATCAAATGCCTATTTTCATCAACCTATGGTGTAATTTAACTGTGTAGACCCTGCTTATTTTCTCCTTTCTTTTCCTTTTTGGAAATAATTTATAGAATACAATATTATTTCCAATATGACATTACTGAGAGAAAATACTCAGTCACCATTTGATACTTTCAAATATAGGACTCTAACAGTTGCTCCACTTGGGGATGATGCTCTCCCTGTGAGGTGCCAAGAACACCACAGACTAGTAGCCTAATCCATTGGGTTGATCCCAAGCCTGCAACCTGTTATGTCAATTGATAATCTTCTCCAAACCTTAACTGAATCAAATTCACCTTAAATCTGAATTGTACTCTAAAACTGAAAACTGAAACCAAACGAAAAACCAAATTGAAAAATTTCTGAAAGGAATGCTCACCAAGACGAGTGTATTCACACACTCCTACCCTAATATACTGAAATTACTGCTCAATTAGGTAATGGAAAAATGCGAATGAATCCAATCCAATAGTTGAACAAATAACTCGACTCTTTCACTATTTTTAACAAAACTTAGAGCTAGAGATTGTAAGGGCACTAGAAGCCGATTGTTAGTTTGATCTTCACAACTAAGATCTTTGGAACCATAAAAAAAAAGAGGCATTGGAAATCAATTGGAATACTGAAGTGAAAAAATCCTCCATATAGATAGCTATGGGATCATGATAAACATGACCTATTTCTTGGTGTTCAAAGTATGCAGCAAATTCAAGGTCATAATTGGGCATTGCAAATATGCTATCTATATCATCATACCACTTCTGATTTAATTGTAAATTTTCATAAGAGTTTTGTAATGATACTCTCATTGAACAAGACAGTGAAGTCGGTTACTTGATCAAGTTTTTATCATAATTTCCTTTGATCTCATAGCTATTTAATGAAATAGGAATTTGACTACACAGATCATCCAAAACATCAACTATTGGATCCAGGAGAAAATGAGAAGATTGTTGCATTGGTTCCAATGAAACCTTATAATTTTCTATAGGCTTACCAATCCTTTCTTCAGAGATATTAACAACATTTTTCTTCAAAAACTAAAATGAACCAAAACTTAATGGTACACAATTATGTTGCATCAATTCATATGTGGTTTGAAAATCAATATAACACGGGGGATCTAATTACGGAGCTAAAACAACTTTCATATCACAAATGAAATCCTCAATTGATTCATAAGAAAGTTTCCTTGTAATACTGATTACAACTTGTTGGTCTACTTGCTTATAAATTTCTCTTAGAAATTGGAATGAGGCAAGACATAAAGGAAAATATATTTCACTTACTTGAGAAATTTCTACATTTTCTTCATTGTTGTCATAATTAATATGCACAAGTTGATTGCCATATTTGAGTTGTTTCAACTGAGCTTCTTCCTCCCAAAAATATGTTGTTGATTTGTTTCAAGAGTCAACCTTGATGTAGTCATCATCATATTGATCATACTTCGGTCATCCATATAAGCAATGCCATAAAGAATACACATTAGATCAATTGATTTCTCCTCCACAAGCGGATTTTGAGTTTCCTCTTTGTCCAAGTCATGAAGTGAATACATAAAACAATCATTTTTTTATCTATGGTACTAAGGATAAGCAACAAAATGTTTAGGAACATTGACCCTTTCTTTTTCTGCAAAAAATGGAACATGATATTTTTGAACATCAATTTCATCTCTCATGATAATATTTTGCATCATTTATTTCATTGTGATTGCCAGAATGTCTAGTTTCACTTCTGAAGATGTCATATGCCCCTTCTCTTTGTTTTCCTTTTTTTCTTCCTTCAACTTTGAATTTTTGATCAACAAATTAGCTTCTACACCTATTGCATTGTTCGAAATTTCTTCAAGTGTTGTAGTATTCCTTTCTTTTAAAAGAAATTCCATTTCCAGATTAAAGACATCCAAGCAGTGTAAGAGAGCTAAACTAGGAGGAGGTTTTATATTAGCAGGAATTGAATGGTAGACTTGGTTGAACTTGACTGAAAAGTGATGCACTGTTTCTCCTGACTGTCTTTTGAAATGATCATATTCTTCTAAAATGAGAAAAATATTCCTTTTCATCACCCATTTATTAAAGAAGACTTTCAAAAACTGATGGAAATCACCAATTCTTGCAGATGGAAAATTTTTGAACCACTCTTTAGCTTTACCTTGCAAAGATAGAGAAAAAATCCAGATACAAACATCATCTTGTTCAACATCAAAAAGGTCAAGAAAATGTTCAAAACCTTGAATGTGTTTTTCAACAGTGATGATACCATAATCTCCATCAAACCTGGGAAGATATTTATAATAATTTGCAGGGAAATCATGCAGTATAGGAGGTAAGAAAAGAGGCTTGTATATATCTGGAATTTTAACAGGTGTAGGAATATGTACATGAACTATAAAATTAGGATTAATATTTTGAGGCTCATCAGGTTGAATATGATCAACATAAGTTTCAGTAGTATGGTCTTGTCTAGGATTAGTAAAAGAGAAGAAATAATTAAAAATAAAACCAATTATGTCTTGGATAAAAGTCCAACTTGAATACCTGGTCTTTTCAGATTGTCTCGTCATGTTTCAGGTTCTTTCTCTGTGGAATCTTTGAATTGAAACTAATTTGGAGTTTATTGGAATTTCCACGTAGATGTTTCATCCTTCTTGTGTCTGGTCACTATCCATCATCAATAATTAGATCTACAACTTGATATGATTTTCCGAGGAACATGAAATGTTCATTCCCCAGTATGGTCACCACTATGTTAGCACTCTATAATTTCTCAGGATAAGGAAGAAGTTGACATAGGTAACCACAAAACCACTTTGGATTCCATGATCTATCCCTCCTATAATAAGAGAGGAATATCTCTGTAAGATTTAACTTGGTTTGTTGGGAATTTTAGGCCATTTATTAGGTTCATGGTTTGGTTTTATAAATTATTTGGTTGGAACAGCTAGGGAGGGCCCTTGGGAAATGGAGTCAAAGAGTATGTGTTCAATCAAGACAGGTTATACAAGAAACATTACATGGAAGGATAGGCACCTATGTTGGATTCTTAAGGTTGATGAGTGATTTGAAATAAATATGAGGGGATCGGATTATACCGGAGCAATTAAGAATTCTTGAACTAACCCTCAAGCAGATAAAATTGAAATTATCCAAAGCCAAAAACAGAGTGTACATCAAAACAAATTCTATTCTTCAATCTTCTAATGAATAATTAGGATTAGAAACATATAAAATTATAATAGAGAAAGGAAAACATAAACAAAGGAATATGTACTTCACCAACGTAAATGACACAAGAATCCCTTAAATGTCACAGCTATATTATTGAAAATTGATCAAAGGAGTCTCTGTGAGGTACTTTACAATATTGATCGTATCCTACGAACAAGCCCCAAGCCCTAATACTTCGAAATGGGAAGTATTTATAAGTTGTTTACAAAGGATCCTGTCATAAATGAACAGGATTTATTTTAAGAAATATCTAAACTAACTGTATCTGTTAATTACAATAATATAGAACTATTTCAGATTTGCTCGAACTTCTAATGATAATTTGAGGTTAGTCGTTGATGAGTTGTCTCTTTGACTTATGCTGCATTGTTGTTCTTTACTGATGACTATGCTCATTTTTGCAAGTATTATACATTAATATCTAAAAATGATTGATTTCTTGTTGATCCTATGTTTCTAGGTGTCTCGAGTCATCTGACATATGGAATGAGGTTGAATATACCTCCACGAACTCTGTTTATTGTCCTTTAAACTTTTCCATATGTCTCTTCGAACAACTTCTCCGGGATAAAAGCTTGTTGTTGAAGGTGGGTGATGGAGGTGGTAGTTTGACACCTTATCTCAATGCGGGCTCATTATGGGATAGTTGTCGGTCAAATTTTCATGGGGGAAGTTGTGATTGGTTACGAATAGGATGACGTGGGGACAAGTGTCCAATAGGGAGATGAGATGAGTGGATGCAAGAGTGTAAGTGATAGGGATAGGCAGAGAGGTGGAAGGTATCGGGAATGAGGGGATAGGTGGCATGTGGTGAGAGGAGAAGTATAAGAAAAATATGATGGTAGGGAGATTAGTTAGGGAGGTGATTTTGCAGGCAAGAGAGTAAGTGACAGAGTGAGTGCAGGACAGATGTAAGTGGGGTGTAAGTGGTATTAGAGTGAGGTGTGAGCGGTATTTCAGAGGGTGGAGTAGGCGGTAAGTGGAAATAGGAGGGGAGGGTAGTCTGAAATGATGAGGATGCACCACATTAGGTGGGGGGAAAACATCTTTTAGGACCTCCCCCCGTCGTTAAAGGTAGAAAGGTTGGGGGGTTCAAAAAAGGATGAGGACCGTCAATTTGGAACAAGATGGATGTCGTCAATGGGATTAGCACGAGGATTAAGTGCTATATGACAAACTATCATGTCACCTTCCAACTTTGTTTAAAATAACGTGCCAATGACACATAAGAAAAATATTTTTGTTTTGAGACTTTATATTCTAATCTAATGCTTATTTTCATCAACCTAGGGTGAAATTTAATTGTGCAAACCCTTCTTATTTTCTCCTTTCTTTTTATTTTTGGAAATCATTTTCAAAATACAATATTATTTCTAATATGAAATTACTAAGAGAAAATACTCAGTCACCATTTGATACTATGAAATATAAGACTCTAACAGTTGGCAGTTTGATGTATGCAATGTTCTGTACTAGATTGGACATTGCACATGTAGTGGAAGTTTTGAGTAGGTATATGTCAAAACCAGGGAAGGAGAATTGGGAAATAGTAAATAGGGTTTTTAGGTATTTGCATGCAAGCACTACTTATGGATTGTGCTACCAATGAAGACCATGATTGGACAAAGTGTTGGGCATACATGGGTTTATTGATGCAGACCGGGATGGAGATATGGATTGTATAATATCTACAAGTAGGTATGTGTTTAACCTATTTGGAGGAGAAATATTTTGGGTGAATATTGATCCCATCCTTAGATACTATATGGCCTAATAATTTCCCCTCCTTCATAGAAAAGAAATATGTTTTGGGATTCAGTGAGAAGCCAAATTTTCTACAATTGGTGATGGTTTTCCTTAAATGTTTAACATGATATTGATCCTATTTGGAAAATATAGTCATTCATCAAGGTATATTACAATGAACCGGTCCTCTCCCATAAGATCAATACCCATTACTCTTTGAAATGTGGCCCCTGCATTTATATGTCTGAAGGGAATTTTTTCATACATAAATGTTCCCCAGGGAGTGTTACAGGAAAATCCCCCTGCAGACAGGTGGATTCCCTCTTGGATCCTATACCTCTAAGATCAATACAGAAAGGTGCTAACTTTGGTCACTGACATCCCTTTAAACCTATCTAAGCTAATATATATAGAAGAGGAAGAAAATGTACCTTTTTACGATGTTTGTCCTCGCCCAGTCCAAGTTGAGCTCTGATCCCCAAGCTCTTCAACAAGTCCTGCAATCCAATCAAATAAAAATCATGCTTCCTATTCTACTATGATTAGTTTGAAACTAGATCTATCCATTAAATACAAGTTTTATGTAGGTATACACAATCTTGAAGGAAACAGGCCAATCACATGTATTAATGAGAACTCAATAAAGATACTTACAAACATTTGATGAAGTTGCAACAACCTCTTCCAGCTCTCCTTGTCCAAGCCCTTGCTCAAATGATCCACAAACAAAATCAATATGCTTCACTGATTATCTCCCTTATGAGATCATAAGTTTGATGCCTTCAATGTCTCCCCCCTTTACCATGAGGAGGCCTCCTTATATAGGCTTGGTGAGGCCTAACCACCTTAGATATTCTTGGGATAGGTTGAGGATATTTTTTCATCAGTTGTGGATCTTCCCTAAGATCCATCCTTGACCTCATATTCAAATAAAACTAACTTCAAAGATAAGGAGGATCTTCCCCTAATTTTATCAACAAAATAACACTCCCCCAGAATGGTGCACAAAGCGCCAAACCCCAAAAGGAGGGAAAGGAGCCCTAGCGCACCCTTCTAGTGGGTAGGGGAGCGTTTCCCTTCAAAATTCATTTTTAAGTGGTCTTTCTCAAGATCCTCCCTAAGATCCATCCTTGACCTCATATTCGAATCAAACTAACTTCATAGATAAGGGGGATCTTCCTCTGATTTGATCAATAGCATAACACTCCCCTAGAATGGTGCATAGAGTGTTGCAATTCTCCCCCAAAGGAGGGCAAGGAGCACTAGTACTCCCTGCTAGTGGGTACGGGAGTGTTGCCCTTCAAAATTCATTTTTAAGTGGTCTTTCTCAAGGAAAAGACTTTGTACTCTTTGTCAAATGATTTCTCCTTATTTATCCAGTCTTTGAGGGTGTCTTCAAGTGTTCCTTGTGATGTCGTTCAAGACACGACATAGGTAAGATGACAGTATGATGTTTGCGACACTTGCAGCCAAAATGAGACACTTGTAATGAAGACAATAGGTCATCATTGAAGTGAGTAATTTTGATGTGTAATAGGGAGTAGTAAAATCAGTTTTATCCCTTTCATCCAAGTGCATAGGGACTTGATTGTAATCTAATGCAGGAGCATCACCTCAACACGCACCAGCTGATTAGCATGAGTGATGTGCATTCAAAGAAGGGAGAGGCACCGCCCTCTCATTTTTCCTTCAAAAATCTAAATCATGATTAAGGAAATCAATGTTGACAGGTTGGTAGAGCCAAGTTGTTCCTTTTCACAAGCTATAGATGAGGTCGTCATTAAGTGGTTGGTGATAATAGGGATCTTCATCTGATTCGGATCAAATTTCCATCATTGTAATCTGCCTCATTAGTCATGCATTTTGAATGGTGATTAAACACCACTATCTTAGCTTGGAGGGAAGCTCGTTAAGCCCCTATTATATAAATCTTTGTATTTTTACCCAGTAGAGAGTGTGGGGAAAAACATAGAGAGACGAGACTCAGTTCCAGTTAGGACTCATGTATTTTAATGGACATTCCATCATTAATATAAAAAGGACAAATTTTCCTGTTTGTTAATTTCTATGAAATGGATGCTTAGTTGTGAATGTCATTCATATGCATATATGCTATAGATGTATGTTAGGAATCATGTGCACAAATATAATTATAATCTTATATCTGTGAGTGTGTTGGATTATTTTTGGTTGTCTAGGCTAAGTGCAAGGAGTGCATGACAGAGGATGGAAACTCTGTGAGCCAACGCAAGGAGTTCATATCTGAACTCATTTGAGTCAGAAGAGAAGCCGCCAAGAGGGCACACTAGGATAAATCATAGACTCAGAGGGGAATTTCAAGGTTGTTGAATACCTTGGAAATAAATAAGGTGTGGGAGAAATCACAATGTAGATTTACTGAATACTCTGTAAGAATCTGCTAGGATGGCATAGAGAAAGTGTGAGTGTGCACAAGATAAACACATTCTAGAGTGTTGGAGATGTTGTGAGAACCCTAGGGTTACTGAACACTCTGAGGAAGGAAGGATTTGCAAGAGTGCATTGACCAAGAAAAGGAGATGCCTTAAGACTTTTGGAAGGGATCAGAGAGAAGTCATCAGAAGGATTAGTCGAGTGCAAGGGGTACGCCAAGGATACCGTAAGTTCATATTACAAGCTCTGAGGAAGAGAGTTAAGTTTCCAGGAGGGCACTAGAAATTCCACTGAAAGATGTAGAAGAAACAAAAACCTTGAAGGTTTAAAGCCAAGAAAATTCACAGAAGAACTAGCGAAGAAGTCTGCAAGGAGTGCAGAGGAAAGGTCGAGAACAATCCAAGTCTCATGAAGAAATTGTGCTAAGTGTCAAAGAGGGTCGAGGGCTTGCTAAAGTCCCAAAGATTGTGAAATCATCCATCGTCGGGAGAAGATAGGTGGCAATATATCAAAAGATATGGGAGTTGTATCTCTGAGAGGTTTTCCAAGAGAAAACAACAATATTCGCGAAGTCACGAAGAGTGGTTTGAATCCAGAACGTTAGATATGGAAGGGTCGACGCATGGAAGAAATCTGCAGATTCAGAGGACAGGGATGTCGAAGTCTGAATATATCACAACCATCAATCGAAAGGAAGGACGAGGAACATTGATCCTCGTGTCATTTGAGTTCACCGATTTGGAGTTCGGGAATGTAAGAGTTGGCTGTTGTGGAAAGAGTTAAAGCTCGAAGCCCAAAAACTGAAGCTCGTTTTGTGGTTTACCCCAAGATGCAACATGAGATCACATGATAAAAATGGCCTGGCATGGAGAGCATAGTGACACCCCTAAATTTATTCAAAGGGATAAGGAGAGAGCCACGGTGTTAAGAGGACCCACACTTTGGAGAAAGAGGGACCTGTGATAAAGTTTATCGTGTTCCAGCAGGGAGATGAAGAGTCAATTAGACTTAGGTATCCAAAATGACCCTAGACCAGGAGGTCAAGCAACCCTGAAGGAGGGAAGAGGGGGGGGGTCTTCACCAGGAGTGGTATCATAGGGTGATTTTATTCTTAGGTGGAAAGATGTTGATCTTTATTTCACTTGTAGACAGCAAGTGAAGGTAGATAGAGTGCGATACTCTGTGGAAACTATTGCAAGGTGTGCAACAGATGGTAAATATCTAGGTAGGTTTCAGTTGAATAAAGATGTTCACTGGAGGTCATAAGCATGGTCGAGGAGAAGACTACCCACAGACAAGCAAAGAGGAGATGTGTTATAACCCTAAATTGCACCACATATGCTTACCTGGCATCAGGCC
>CBVK0100300853.1:0-12971 GCA_900067695.1 Picea abies
GTGGCTTAGTTCATGGTTTTCTAATTCTGGTTAAGGGATTAGGGTTGTAATCTAATCTGGGCAATGGATTAGGGATTTTGGATGCCATCAGATCATATATATATATATATATATATATTGTATTGTAAATAATGAAGTTGGAAGACGATGAATAATAATTATAGGTGAGGATCTAAATAAGTTGTTGGTTTTCTCAGTTTGGGTTTCCAGGGTAAATCTCTGTGTGTATGTGTGATTGCAGTTGTGTTCTATTATTTTTTTAAGAATCCATGTGTGCATTGAATTACTGTAAAAGGTTTAAAAATTTCATTTTGTATCAGAGAAAGGTTATTGGTTTAAGAGGGATGACTTTGTGGCCATGATTTTGGCTCGGGTCTGTGATAAACCTTGTTGCAGTGGGAGTTCTACGATATCGATTCTTCTGGTGAAAGTAAATGATGATTAGTTCAAAAATAGAGATCTAGAAATTTAATGGGAAATTTTTTGAGCTATGGAAGCTCAATATGGAAGATAGAAATTTAATGGGAAATTTTTTGAGCTATGGAAGCTCAATATGGAAGATTTGTTGGTAGACAAATATCAATGGGTCGATGTGGATCCAGGTACTGCACCTATAGGAATGTCAACAAAAACACTGGGAAAATTTGGATCAAAAGGCGAAGAGCACAATACAGTTGTGTCTGTCAGATTAAATACTGCTCAATGTGTTAGGGGAAGCTACAACCAAGGAATTATGGAATAAGTTAGGGGATTTGTATCTGTCTAAGTCCCTGGTAAACAAATTATTCCTGTGGAAGAATCTGTACAACTCGAGGATGAAATATGGAGACTTGGTGAAAGAGCATCTGAATGCCTTCAATACTATAGTAAATCAATTATTGTCTATTGATATTAATATTTCTAATGAAGATAAGTGTATCAGTTTATTGTGTTCTTTACCAAACTTGTGAGATAGTTTGGTTGTGTCCATAGGTAGTAATGTAACTACTTTAAGTTTTGACGATGTGGTATCATCCTTGTTTTAGAGGAGATGAGAAAGAAAAACATGGAAATATAGAGCACAAATGCCTTATTTGCAAGATTACTCTCCTATGAAACAAATAGAAATAATTCCTCAAGTGGGAGATATAAATCTAGGGGAAGATGTGAATCTCCCATAAAAATTTTAAAGGTATTTTGGAGATGTGGAAAAGAAGGGAATTATAAGAAACAATGTATATCCAAAAGTGTTGAGAGAGGGAAGGGATTTGATGATGTCTCTTCTACAGAAGCAAAGGGACTCCACGGATGAAGGAGGGATGCATACTTGGCTTCTTCAAGAACACATGTAGATCATGATTCATCGTTGGTCAACTTAGGTGCATCCTTTATATGACTCCTCACAGGGAGTGGTTTTGCGAATAAGAAAGGTATGATGGGGGTGATGTTTTTCTAGGAGATGACTTGACATACAAAATCATAGGATGAGGAAAAGTCAATTTGAAGCTCATTGATGGTAGGATGGGAATGTTCCTTGGTGTTCTACACATCCCAAGAATTTGATTTATGTAAGTAAGATGGATGATGTAGGTGTAAAAAAAGTGTTTGAAAAGAAAACCTATAGGATGGTTCGAGGGGCAATGGTGTTGCTTAAGAGAGTTCGGATTGGAAATATATATGAGCTGATGGGAAGCACTATTAGTGATGGGTGCAATAGTTCCAATGTTCCCGATATTGGAGTTGAAGAAGGAAAAAATCCTAAATTCTTTGGATAAAAGACTATATTGTGGCATCAAATACTGGGGTGTATCAGAGAGAAGAGCCTTCAATTACTACATGGTAAAGTTATGGTTGAAGGTATGTCCAATTTCTCTCTTGATTTTGATTTCTGTGAACATTTCTTATATGGGAAGTAGAATCGTGTAAGCTTCTCCTCTGGTGCACAATGATGTGTTTGGGCCTATGTCGGTTCCATCACTGGGTAAATTTGTGTACTATGTCTCATTTATAGATGACTTCATGAGGAATACATGGATTTATTTCATCAGGAAGAAATTTGAAGTCTTTGACAAATTTAAAGAGTTTAAGGCTCTTATGGAGAATCAGATAGAAAAAAGAATCAAGGTGCCAAGGATGGATAATGGTTGAGAATTATGCAGAAATGAATTCAAATAAATTTGTAAGAAGTGTGGTATAACAAGGTAGAAGACTACTTCATACACACCTCAACAGAATAAATTTATAGAAAGGATGAACAAGACATTGATGGAAAAATCGAGCATGCTCATTAGTGACGAGTTAGGAAAATAATTCTAGGCAGAGGCAATGAGTGTTGCATGTTTCCTAGTCAATTGATCACCCTCATCAATGTTGGATGCCAAGAATCCACATGAGGTATGTGTTGGTAAGAAGCCCTCTCTTACACTTCTCAGGGTATTTAGCTATGATGCCTATGTACACGTTCCAAAGGAAAATATAAGTAAGCTAGATAAAAAGGAAAAATAAGTGTATCTTTATTGGCTATAAATATGGTTTGAGAGGTTACAATCTTTAGAACCTAGAAACTAAGAAGGTAGTGTATAGTCGAGATGTGGTATTTAGAGAAAAAGGTAGTGTATAGTCGAGATGTGGTATTTAGAGAAATCAAAGATGTTGTCAAATAAGAAGTCCTACCTACGGAGGAAGATCCAGAGAAAATAGAGCTTAAATTGAAGGATAATGAATCCGACTCTACAAAAGAATGAGAATAATAAGAGGAAGAATGTCATACTCCGGTATTGAGGAGATCGGTTTGGGAAAGAAGGAAACCAAAAATGTATACCCCACCTAATTTGCACTCTAATTTTTTTGTGTTTATTACTGATGATGATCCTATAATGGTTAGAGAGGAAATGGATTCAGATGATGGAAAACTATGGAAAAATCCCATGGATGAAGAAACGACAACCTTGGACAAGAATGAGGCTTAGGATCTAGTGTATTTTCTAGTTGGAATAAGTCACATTGGAAGCAAATGGGTATTTAAGAAGAAGTTGAATGCAGAAGAAAAAGTGGAGAAATACAAAGTTTGGTTAGTAGCAAAAGGTTATTCCCAGGTAGAGAGATTTGACTTTGGTGAAATTTTTTCTCTTGTTTCCAGGTCAACTTCTATTAGATTTCTTTTATCTGTTGTCATTTCTCTTGATTTTGAAGTAGAACATATGGATGTGAAGACAACATTTCTACATGGGGATATGGAAGAAGAAATATACATGAATAAACCATAAGTATTTTCAATGAAGGGAAAGAAAGAGATGGTATGTAAGCTGAAAAAGTCCTTGCACAGTTAAAGCAATCACCAATGACGTGGTATCAAAAATTTGATACTTATATGTTGGGAATTGGATTCAAAAGGAGAAAAGATGACCATTGTGTATATTCCAAATTAGTCGGTGATTGTCTTATTTATTTGGTCTTCTGTGCGCATGATATATTGATGATAGGAAATGACAAAGAGATTATCTAAGATGTGAAAAATTAATTGTCCTCTAAATTTGACATGAAGGATCTTGGTACTACAAATTTCATTTTGGACATGGAAATTAAAAGAGACCAAGAAAGTAGGAAACTCTACTTAAATCATAGGAAATATGTCGAGACAATATTGTATAGGTTTAATATGCATGAATGTAGACAGTTTAGGGCGCTTATCCTTGTAGGTGTAAATTTATTTCTAGATCAATGTCCCAAGACACTTGAAGGGGAAGAAAACATGTCT
The DNA here is from genome assembly GCA_900067695.1 of Picea abies. Lineage (NCBI taxonomy): Eukaryota > Viridiplantae > Streptophyta > Pinopsida > Pinales > Pinaceae > Picea > Picea abies. The sequence continues at coordinate 3,737 of CBVK0100300853.1, forward strand.
TGTGTTCCATATTCTAGTGCATTTGGTTGTTTGGTGTATGAAATGGTTTGTACTAGAATAAATATTACACATGCAGTGGGAGTTTTGAGAAGGTATATGTCAAAATCAGGTAAGGATCATTGTACAACAGTAAAGTGGGTTTTAAAGTATTTGTACAACACTAATAGTTATGAATTATGCTACCAAGGAAGACCATGATTAGATAGAGTGTTGGACATACATGGGTTCATTGATGCAGACTAGGTTGGAGATATGGATCATAGAATACCTACAAGTGGGTATGTGTTTAACGTATTTGGAGGAGCAATCGGTTGGATGAGAAAAGGCAGTTTGTAGTGGCACTCTCAACTACATAAGTTGAATACATGGTAGCCACTCATGCAAGTAAGGAAGTAGCATGATTACATAGATTGTGTTTAGGTATTGGGTTGGTACAACAAGTTGTAAGGATATATTGTGACAATTAGAGTGAAATATTCCTACCAAAGAACTCGACTTATCATTCAAAGACAAGGCATGTTGATGTTTAGTATCACTTTGTGAGAGACATGGTTGAAGACAAGAAGGTGTTGTTGATAAAGGTGGACACTTCGAAGAATGTTGCAGATTCATTGACAAATTCTATGAGCACCAACAAGTTCTCCTGGTGTGAAGAAACAAAGGGCATTGTTGCCCTAGATTGTTGACTATGTAATCTTGTGACCCCTTATATGAAAAGAAAAAAACAAGTGGGAGAATGTTGGGTATTTTTTATATTATTTTTACAAGCAACCTCACATGTGATTTGTTAGCAGGGGGTTCACAAAGGGGGGCAGATCCCCTTAAAAAAATTTGGGTAGTTTTTGCGTTTTATTTTTAGAAGTTTTCAACACATTATTTTTGCTTTGGTAGTTTTGTGGTGCATGAGAAGATTTGTGGATTAGCCCATGGTTTTAAAATTTGAATTAAGGAATTGGGGTTTTAGTCTAATATGGGTCAATAGATTAGGGGTTTTGGATGCCACAAGATCCTCTATTTATATTGTATTGTAAATAATGAAGATGGAAGAGGATGAATAATAATTAGAGGTACGACTCTAAACATGTTGTTGGTTTTCCCAGTTTGAGTTTCCAAGGTAAACATCTGTGTATATGTGTGATTGCAATTGTGTTCTTTTTTGTTTATTTAAGAATCTATGTGTGCATTGCATTATTGTAAAAGGTTTAAAACTTAGATAAATGGACCCAAACCAACTTTGTTGAAGGGATATCATTTTCCTGGAAACATTATGGTGTCCATTGGTTGAGATACATCCCTCGAGATCCCATGAAGCAAGGGCCATTATGAAATATGTGATCTCTATCTAATTTTCCTTTAAATAGGAAAACATAGAATCCCCGCCCACAAAAAGATGTGGAAATATTCCCTTTAATAAGGGGATTCCAATTTTTATCCACCCAAAGGGTCATGGCTTGAGGACAGGGCCATATCCTAGTGAACTAACTGATAAGGCCATCCTCAACTAGCCAAAGAGTGAGATTTCTCAATTTCATGGGATGAACCAAAACTTTAGTAATGTCATCCAATTGTTTCACAAATATTGAAGGAGGCGGCTTTACAGATTTGGTGATGGAAGAAACTAAGGATTGAAAAGAAAAAATATCTTGAGAGGAGGCTAATCTCTTCCATTAGAGCCCAAAACCATGAAAATACCAAGATCGAATTAGGGTTTCCATCAGCATGATGTCAGAGTGAAAAACCAATCCCTATCATCTTTGTCGAAGGACATATTTTATAAAGCGCTAATAACCTTTAAACACAATTGATAAATACAAATAGCTAAAATTAATTAATAGAATTTGAAATTTTAGAGTGAAAAACTAGAAAGCTATAAATCATCAAATTGAATTACTTGAGTCAAACTAGTTGCCTCCAAAGCTTGCAACTTTATCAACAAATATTCTTGCAATATTGTAAGTTATGAAGTGGTCATCCTAAATTTATTTTCAGAGACAATAATCCTTAGAGTCTGTGGGGTTGTTCACGTATTGTTGCATAACACTACATGGTCGTTGTTTCTGTTTTTTTAATAGTCTCTCTATTGAATAATATGTAAGATCTCATACACACTTATACTATCTTTAGTTATACAAAAGATGAGGAACATAACAATAGCACCAACAATCACATGGATCAATATGGATGAATATAATTTCCCTACAAAAGATGAAGGTGAGTCTAAGATAGATCCCTACGATATCCTAGTACCTATCCCCATGCAACTATCCCAAGTGCTATAGAGAAGGTGTCCCTTATTCCCAACTTAGTGAATCTAAGCCAAGTGATTGGGGATGGAGAGAGCCAAGACGAGTGTAGTTTCCTAGAAAACATAAGAAAAACAAGAATACTTTCTATGTTTGGGCTAGTGGCTAACTCACACGAGGTGAGGACTAGGAAAAACATGTATGGATCTTCATCTATTGCAATATATTTCTCATCTAGGTAAGCACATATGTATTTTCCTCTATATCTGAAAATTTGAATGCTAGATAAGTGCATGTGGTTCTTGAGTTGGATCCTTGATTGTTGTTGCTAGAATACCTTTAGGTTGTGGAAGAGTGATATGATTCACCCTGATTAGTTGCATCTATAGAAACCATGAAATGTACTTTGCCCCAAATTTCCAAGTTTTATTTCAATTTGTTGTTATGGATACTGGATTAGATGGTTGACATGCAAGGGAATTTATTCACTGGTGGAGGTTTTGGTCATTTATCAAACATGTAAGAGAATAGTGGACAATTTTGTAATTATATATGATCATTCCCAAAATTCATATAGAAGCTATGTTCATGAACATTTCACCATTTACCAAGTAAGAACTTTTTTTCATTAACTCCCATATCAATACACAAATATGTTCCTACAGATATTGTTGTGCCAAATTCATAACAACCGTAAATGTATTGCAAGAAAGTTTGTCATCAATAGATTAAAGAGGAACCTAGGCTATATACTCCAAGGATGTCCCTTGGTGGTTCTTGCAGCTACAACGATGAGGAAGCACCTTAATTTCTGAAATTTGGTCCTCAAGAGAGTGAATCGACCCAACATATAAGGGATATTTCTTCCATCAAGAAAGCAACTTGTTGCCACATAGATTGTGCGGCCTTAATTTCTGAAATTTGGTCCTCATGAGAGTGAATCGACCCAACATATAAGGGATATTTCTTCCATCAAGAAAGCAACTTGTTGCCACATAGATTGTGCGGAAATCACACACAAACTCTGATATGAAGTGGAATCAATTCAGGAGATAGCTCGTTCAGTTATGAGATTTGTTTCTTCACCCTACGATCTAGTCAGAAAAGGTAAGCTCAACCCTATGAAAACCCACACGTCCTCCACACAACAATGCCACAATTTATTCAATGAAACTCGACCCTCCTTTAGATATTCTGATTTCATAATAGAGAGATTTGACCCTTAAAGGGAATGACAAACTCTGCTCAGATTTGACACCCTTTTCACATGAATGATTCAGAAATCCATGAAGAATTCTGCCCAACATTAATAGATATAGATGCCCACGACCAATACTTAGTCCTCAACCAAGAAATTGTTGTTCCCACACTGGTTATTCAAGCGATATACCAAACTCGACCCCTTCTACTCAAAATTTGACCTCTTCACTGATTTTTGACTCCTCCACAAAAACATTACATCACCAAGCAAAATAACTCAGTTAAAATGAGGCACCAATAATAGATCTGGGTGATCTATTCCCAAGATTTGTTAGGATGGATAGATTTCACCATCGAAATCAATGTTTTCCGAGGGTTTCCATCCTCAATGCCAGAAAAATCCATGAGAGCTTTCAAAATCCAATTTTGATTCATAAATGTGTGAATGAGGAGAATTCCTCTTTTCTCCTCTTTTATATTTTCCTCTTGAGAAAATAATCTAGAATTCCTCTTTTCTCCTCTTTTATATTTTCCTCTTGAGAAAATAATCTATTTTCTCATTATTTAATTAATAAGTCACTTTTATTTCATTCACTTCATTTAATAAAGTGACTATTCTTTTTCCTTTCTTTTTCATTTAAATGATTTAGTCATAATTAACTAATATGACTCTAGAACCCCCATTGATATAAGTCATAATGTAACTCCCTTGCACATTTCTTGACTCATCCTATGGGAATTAGATAGGATAGTGGGTTTCTTTTTTGTGCTAAGAAGATGGGGACATTACATTCCTCCCTGCTCGAGATTGCTTGTCCTCAAGCAATCAAATATTTGGATGTTGTAGTACCTATTCACCTTCCCACGTGGCATCCTCAATAGGTAATTCCTTTCCATTTGACCAGATATTCCCTGATGACCCTATTTCTCAACATCCTCTCATGCACCTGTAATATCTCCTTAGGAATCAACACCAATTTCCCCTCCTCATCTAGTGGAGGTAGCTCAGTAGAAATCAACACCTATTGGCCAATCTCCTTTGGAAGGAAAGAAACATGGAATGCATTGTGAATTTTACTTTCCTTAGGCAACTCAAGTTCATAAGCCACCTAACCTACCTTTCTGATGATCTTGTAAGGCCCATAGAAGTGAGGTTTCAATTTTCCCACTCCTTTCTTTTTTAGGGAAGACTGTCTATATGGTTGTAGCCTAAAATATACCAAATCCCCTACCTCATAGTTTCTCTCAACTCTTTTTGTGTCTGCATAAAGTTTTTGTTGATTTTTTGTTGTCTGCAAATTCTCTTTGAGTGCCTTCAGAATTTCTTGAATTTCTTGAAGACAATCTTTTTCTTTAGGTGCTCTACTGTCCCCAAACACTAGATCCACAAATGTAGGAGCATCATAGTTGTATAGAGCCCTGAAAGGAGTCATACCAATGGACATATGGAATGTAGTGTTGTAAAACAACTCCCCCAAATGTATCCATTTAATCCATGTTCTTTGCCAACCTGCTACATAATTCCTCAGGTATCCTTCCAACCACTTGTTGACTATTTCGGTTTGACCATCGGTCTGAGGGTCGTAACTAGTGCTAGGAGTCAAATTAGTGCCCACCATCCTAAACAACTCTTGCCAAAAATATCCCATGAATCGACTGTCCTTGTCACTTACAATAGTCCTTGTTAGTTGATGCAAGCGAAATACCTCCCTAAAGAATACTTAAACCACCTGTGCGCCTGAATAATCTGATGGTATGGAAAAGAAATGGGTGAATTTATTCAACCACTACATAGTTGCAATCTCTACCTTGGACTTTAGGAAACCATGTGATAAAGTCCATAGATATACTTTCCCATTTTCCCTATGGAATGGGCAATAGTTTCAAGAGTCTCGTTGGATGGGTGTGTTCATCTTTGTTTTGGTGACAAGTGGAGCACTCCTTCACATACTTCAATACATCCTCCTCTAGGCCCTTCCAAGAGAACCTCTCTTTGATCATCCTGTAAGTTTTCATAAATCCTTGATGACCTGCCAATGGAGAATCATGTGCTGCCTGCAAGATCTTATTTTTAAGCCCAGACTCAGGCACTAAGTAAATCCTCCCCTTATAGTAAATGACATCATTTACTATATTGTACCTATCATTATTATTCAATCCATCCAAAATCTCACAAGTGAACTTATTTTTGGAATACTCCACCAAAAGGTGGGCCTTACAATCAAGAGAAATATCCATAAGGGATATAGTTGGCTTCCTTGAAAGTGCATCTGCTACCACATTGATTTTTCCTTTTACATACTCAATTTCAAAGTCAAAGGCTTATACTTTACTGACCCATTTTTGTTGCCTCTCATTTAGATCTTTCTGATCTAGAAAATACTTCAAGCTATTATGGTTAGTTTTAATTTTGAATTTTCCCCCAACTAGGTATTTTCTGAAATTTTCTAAGGCATGCATAATAGCCAACATCTCCTTATCATAAATAGAATAAAGGTTCTCATTCTCTCTCAGTTTCCTACTCTCAAAAGATATAGGATGATGGTTCTGCATTAAGACTTCCCCAATACCTTCGCTAGGAGAATCACATTCCACAACAAAGGGCTGAGTAAAATCTAGATGAGCTAGGATTGGACATGAATTCATTACCTATTTAAGACTATCAAATGTCTTCTGATCTATGTCACTCCAACTAAATGCCCCTTTCTTTGTAATATCTTTGAGGGGTGATCTAAGTTGTGAGAAACACTTGACATATCTTCTGTAGTAAGTGCAAAGACCAAGAAAAATCTACAATTCTGTCATACTCTTGGGTGTGGGCCAATCAACAATAGCAAAGATCTTCTCCATATGGACTTGTACTCCATTCTCTCCTATCACATGCCCCAAGTATAACGACTCTGTCATTCAAAATTCACATTTGGACAACTTTTCATAGAAATATTGTTATTCATTCAAAATTCACATTTGGACAACTTTTCATAGAAATATTGTTATTCTAATATTCCCAACACCTCATCCACATGTTGTAGATGTTCCTTACATGTCTTACTGTAGATAAGGATGTCATCAAAGAAAACCAAAATGAATTTGCACAACTTCTTGTTGAAAGTGTGATTCATGCATGATTGAAATGTTATAGGTGTATTTGTCAACCCAAAAGGCATGACTAGAAATTTGTAGTGCCTATAATGACAATGAAAAAATATTTTGGGGATATCTTGCTCTCTTACTCAAATTTGATGATACCCCGAACATGGGTCAATCTTGGTGAAATATTTTTCTCCCCAGAGCTCATTCATCAATTCATCAATTCTTGGAATGGGATACTTGGTTTTTATACTTTTCTAGTTTAAATTCTTGTAATCCACACACATACACAGAGTCCCATCTTTGTTTTTCACCAATACAACATAAGAAGAAAAGGGACTTAAATTGGGGAGAATGTATCCCAAACTAAGCAATTCCTTTATTTTATTTTCAATCTCATCCTTGTAAACATTAGGATGTCTATATGGAGTAGTGATAACTGCATGCACTCCCTCTTCCAACTTAATGATGTGCTCAAATACATGATAATGTGGTCTACTTGGAGAAAGTTCTTTGAATACCTTATCATGCTTCTGAAGCGAATCCAAAATTTATGTTGGATACTACTGAGTCTGCTAAGATGGCCTCTATACTAAAATACAACACTCTACTTCCCAATCAATGACACCTTTCTTGAAAACAACTTCCATCTTCTAGGACGAAACTGCTTTGGGAGGATATGTATGCATACCATGAAGAACAACCCTCTTACCATATAGATCCTAGAATTCCATCTCCATAGTCTAATAGTTGGTAGTGTACTTCCTGATGAAATAAAGCCATTGGACTCCTAGAACAATGTTTGTGTCAGGAACATTCACTACATAGAAGGAATCTGTCAAAGTGTAATTCCCAAGTGTGATGGTCATCTCGAGAATCCATCTAGTGCACTCCATGTTATGGTTCTTAGCCACTACTACTGTGAATTCCTCAAACTCCTCTGAAGGGATACCACGCCTTATCACCCATGCAATATCAATAAAGTTGTGGGTTTCCACACTATCAATCAAGACTCCAACCATGTTCCCATGAGTAACTCCTCTCACCCTGAAGGTGTGAAATATGGGAACCCCTGACAAGGTGGAAATAATACCTCCTTTAACATCATCCTAAAGCTGTGCATCCCCTGTTGCCTGGATTTCTTCCTTATGTACCTGCTCTAGATCATACTCATCATCTCCACTGTCATAATACACCTCAATATAGTGGGATTTCTCTTTCCCTGCACATCGGTGACTTGGTACCCAATGCTCCTGGAAAGTGAAGCATAACTTATTTCTCCTAAGCTCTCTCCTAGTGTCTTCGTCCATCCTTTCCTTTTTGGGCCACTCTTTCTAAAAATGCTTCTTGTCTTTATCTTTCAATGGAACAATGGGTCTGGAAAGAAATCTACTCTTTGGAACTGCATCTTGAAGATCTCTCATCCTCCCAATAGCATCATGGAGGGTACTGGGTTTGTAGGACTTAACCCATCTCCACAAAGGCTCAACTAAAGCCTCAGTAAAAAACATAACCAGTTTGGACTCCGACACATCTGTTACCATGAAAACAACTCTTTGGAACTATGCTATGAATTCCTCAACACTACCTATCTTCTTGAGCTTTCCTAGATCTCTGAAGTACAACCCAGGTTCCTTCTTCTCAAATCGCTCCAATAGCCTCTATGTAAAGTCAACATAAGTAGTGATGTTATTGTGGCCCAAAGTCACCAATCTGTGATACCACTAATCACATGCTTGGACATCAAGATGCAAGGTGGAAATTTTTATTGCATCAGTCTCCATCATGGGGTTGAGTTGGAAATATGTATCCAAATTCTGTACCCAAGCCCTTGCTATGCATCTGGATGATTGTAACACCCTGTTTCTCCCAGTCTTTAAAAATAACTATATTGGCCAAAAACTATGGCAAACTCAAAGATGTAAATGTTGGATTTGATAGACCTTTGTATAAAAGGTCGATGAATGAAAATTATATCATGAATATGTGTCGCACCTTTGTATAAAAGGTCGATGAATGAAAATTATATCATGAATATGTGTCGCATGATTACTGGGAGGGGGATGTGCTGAAAGAGACCACGATGGTTGATGAGAGGTCATGGAAGGGGCTGAGAATGGCAGCGTTAACTTCCACCGAACCAAAACTATACTAGTTTGTACATGCTCGGAAACCAAAGATCACTCTCAAACCCCTGAAAGAATTACCTGCCTGGATGGTAGGTGGAGAGGATCCTCAAGAGTAAATGAGGGGATGGGGGTGAACCGCCGATCCGTAGAAGCTCTCAGACCTGACCATTGAAGAGGGAAATTCATGCCACACACAGCCTTGCAACCTCGCAGGAACAAAGTGTGGAAGGGGGGGAGGAAAAAAGAGAGAGTGGAGTGCACGCGACTGGAATCATGAAAGGGGAACCAAAAGAACTCCAGAAAATACAGCAAGTCATGAGGAGAGGAGAAGGAGAGTAACCTTCATCCTCAATTTCCAATGAGCGGGAAGTAGGAGACTGAGTCTCAAAGCATCGTGGTCCATCTCGGGGGTGGCTAGTGGTAAATCCAATTGGAATCACTAAGCCTACAGTTGGGTGGAAACGAGCACCCCTCTCAGCAGTCACGTCACACCTGATGTTTTTCCGATAATTGTTTATATCTCGTGTCTTGAATTGAATATAATGGATGCATGCTCATGTTTGTACACTCATA
>CBVK0100300854.1:0-12970 GCA_900067695.1 Picea abies
CTTCTTGAAAATGATCTTTATGAAGAGTTAGATCTTCCATCACCATGTCAGTATCATGTCATCATCTCGATAACCAAAAATGTGGATAACAATTTCGGTATACACAACTGGTTTCCCCTGAACAACAGTCCTGAACCAAGTATTCAGTCCATTAGCTTCTGTCTCTAAAAACTAGATTCTCACATGCTTCATAGGCTTCTTTAAAATCTGCATCATCTCTGTACATCTCCTTGAGATTGTCAAAACCTAAAGTTTTCACTCTGAACTCCTGCAGAATCAAACATTTCTTGCTCAATGCATCAACAACCTTGTTAGCAGTTCCAGAAATATGATTTATAATAAAAGTAAAATTTTGCATATATTCAACCCATTTTGCATGCTTATGGTTCAACTTCTCTTGTCGAGTTATGAATTGTAAAGCATGGTTATCACTATACAAGAAAAACTCCTTTGGAACCAAGTAATGCCTCCACTTCTTCAACGCTTGTATGACTACATAGAACTCTTTATCATACATGGAATATTTCATCTTGGTATCATTCAAATTCTCACTGAAGTATGCAATTGGCTTGTTGTCTTGACTTAATATTGCTCCAATCACAAATCCACTTGCGTCGCATCTTACCTGAAACGTTTTGCTAAAGTCTGCATAACCAGAACTGGTTGTTCAGTTATCTTACCCTTCAACAACTTAAAAATTTTCTCCGCTTCTTTTGTCCAATGAAAATATTTGTGTCTTTTCTTGACTGTGTCCATCATTGGTGCACATATCCCACTGAAATTCGTGATGAACTTCCTATAAAAACTAGCCAATCCATGGAAGATTCCGACTTCAAAGATACTCCTTGGCGATGGCCAATATTTGATTGCTCTTACCTTCTTAGGATCCATCTTCAACTTGTTTGAAGAGATCACAAAACCCAAATAAATGAGTTTTGTCTTCATGAAAGATGACTTCTTCAAATTTATCAACAACTTCTCTTGCTGCAACCTCATCATCACTACAGTTAAATGCTTCAGATGTTCCCCTTCAGTCTTGATGAAGATTAGTATATCATCAAGATACATGATTACAAACTATCCAATGAAATCCTTCAAGATTTCATTCATCAATCTCATGAAAGTACTGGGCACATTCGTCAAACCAAATGACATGACAAGCCATTCATACAACCCTTCATTCGTCTTGAATGTTGTCTTCCATTCATCACCTTCTCTCATCCAAATATGATGATATCTGCTTTTCAAATCAATTTTTGAAAAAACAAATTCTCCACTCAAGCAATCCATCAAGTCATCCATCATGGGTAAAGGAAATCTATACTTGATGGTAATCTTGTTTATAGCTCTCGAGTCTGTACACATTCTCCAACCACCATATTTCTTTGGACTTAACACTGTAGGTACGATGTATGGACTCAAGGTTTCTCTAACCAATCCTTTGTCCATCAAATCTTGGACTTTCTTCTTGACTTCTTCATTCTCCTGCAGGGTCAATTTGTACATTGCTTTGTTTGGTAAAATATCTCCAGGTATAAGATCAATGTGATGGGTTATACTCCTAATGGGTGGCAACGAACAAGGTAATTCGTCCACTACTATATCAGCAAATTCCTCCAGTAGTTCCTGAATTTCCTTAGGTAGATCACCTATCGAAGTACTGGTCAAAATGACTCTAGGTTCTCTTACTACAACAAATTTCATATCTTCCTCTTTCTTGACTTCATCAAGAAGCTCCTTCCCACTCATGAGAATTATAGTATTGCTTGTTTCTTCTTTCACCTTCTTATCTTCAATTGGTAGCAACATATGCATTCTACCATTCTTCTCTAAGGTGTATGTGTTCTTTCTCCCATCATGAAAAAAATTTCTGTCATATTTCCATGGTCTCCCCAACAAAAGATGACAGACATCCATGGGAATAACATCACACAAGATTTCATCTCTGTAAGCCCCTATTTTAAATTCAACTAAACATTGTCTAGTGACTGTTAGTTGATGTCCCTTTTGCAACCACAAAACCTTGTATGGGCTTGGATGTGCAACTGTCTCCAATTCCATCTTTTCCACCATTTTTGTGGATACTAGATTTTCTGTACTTCCACTGTCCACTATTACCTTGCATACCCTGTACTTGGTCTTGCAAGAAGTTCTGAACAAACTGTTTCTCTGGACTAGATTCTCTGCCTCTTTCTCGGGCTTCAAGAGAATTTTCCTCATCATTAAGGATCTTCCACCTTCTGCATATTCTGCCTCAACATTTCTCCTTTGCACTTTTGAAATGTGAGCTTCGCCTCCTCCATCTCTTTTTCTGTCAGGACATTGATAATACTTATGTCTGAACTTTCCACAGACAAATTTTTTTATCTCACCTCCTTTGCCTCTTCCTCTTCCTCTTGCTCATGGAAAAGTGTCCCTGTCGACATATTTCCTTCCTTGTGAACTTCCTCCTCTTCCAAGGTGAGTATGAGGTTTATTTTATTCTTCCTTCGGCTTTTGTACTCTGTCTTGGGAAACTGCTTTACCTCTTCTCTGACTTCTACCTCTGCCCCTTTGACCTTGCTTTCGGGACAATTTCTCTTTAGCCTTCAGAGCAATTTGATAATCATCTTCCACATTTCTAATCATCACCATTCTCATCTCATCCTGAATGTCATATCTCAGACCATTCATGTATCTGGCAACATTTTCATCATCACTCTCATGATGACCAGCTCTAATATTTATCCTGTAGATCTCCTCAGTGTATTCCTTCACTGTCATTCATTTCTGTCTCAAATTATGCATTCTTCGAAACAAATTGATTTAGTAATCTCTGGGTATAAATTTTTCTTTGATATTTGAAACCATTCTATCCCATCTTTTGATTCTTTGCTTGCCTTTGCAATGACTATCAGCATGCAGTTCATCCCACCACAGTGCTTCATGCCCTTTAAGTCTAGTGACAACATGTTTGACTTTCTTATCTTCCTCAACATCCTCTTAGTCGAAGTATTTGTCTAGAGCTCTAAACCAATCTAGCAGCTTCTCAATGTCTAAGTTGCCTTCGTACATTGAAATGTCCATTTTTTCTCTGGCACCTATTCTTGCAAAAGATCTGAATAGACGTTCTTGTACAACATCTTTGACTACAACTTCTTCTTCAGCTCCAACCTCATTTTTACTTTCAGCTTCACTGACATATCCAACATCAACTGTCCATCTCTGTGCTGTCTCCATAGAATCTAGTCGAGCATGGGGTTCTCTCATTTCCCTTTCCATAGCTGGATCGGGCATTGGTCTATCATGACATCTTCTGGGAGACATTGTCCAAATATGTTCCTCACAGAATTCAAATCACAACTTGCCTTCTATCTTCTTTCTCCTACAGAAACAAAGATTGTAAGCTCTGATACCACATGACGCATTCCCCCTACCTCAGTAGGTTCTGCTCAACCTCTCAGTTTAACGATCATTCTTTTCTCCCCCTCTAAGTCTGATTGACTCTTTGATTCCCCACAGGAATCTTCAACACATGAGTTTTTCCACAGGTCCTTCTCAGGAGTTACACTTGTGCGAATAAGCACTAAGCGCCAACTCTATCCCCGTGACCGGCTGATGTTACCACACTCTCCACTCAAAAAGGTATATCGGGTTTCGCAACTTTGTGACCCCTGATGTGAGATCCTCTGAATCCTTCAATCTTTGAAACCCTAAAAAGGGATAATGACTCTTTGACCTCTCCCTTGACTTTTCCTGATGTGATCTCTGTCTAAAACCTGGGGCCCAAATATTTTAGCACTTTGAAATTTCGCTAATCGACGATTTGCAATGCAACAACACCCTCCACCAATAACTGAAATCGTGATGAATCCTCATCACGATCAATGGCTCTGAGATTCCCATGATCTGAAGGTCCGGCTTCTATCGAGTCTGCACAGATCAGGATTTCACAACTTTTGATTCCAAGTCACAACTTCTTCCACACCCCGAATTATGAAATGACAAATTTTGAATATAAGATCAATGACTCTCGTTGATCCGGATCCAATGACCACTATTCCTCCTGAGCTTATGAGTGCTGAAGAAAACTTAGCCTTAACCCTTCCCCCCTGGTCTGCAATATCCAATGGTCCATGAAACTTTAGTGATTCTCCCTCTGAGAAATTCAACCGTCCATTCAAACTTCTCAAAGACTCTGGCCCAGTTACTTTTGTGTCTTCTTCTCCTGAAATTAAATTCTGCGAGGTGACTTCAGGCTTTGTTATTCCCTTGAATTATTTGAAGTATCTATCCTTCTTGAGATTGACCTCTGCTATGGGTTCAAGGCTTCAAAAGGATTCTTGCACGCACTCCTTGCAGCATTCACAATAACCTCTGGTTATTTGACCCTTCGACTCTGTGCACCTCTTGCAACAATAGTCCTTCAACCTTCCTCCTTGGTTGGTAAAGTCTAAGACTTCCACTCACCTGCGCACACCTTGCACGACTTTGTGTGATACTTGCACTTCCACTGGTACAAGAACAACTGTATGCCTCCTGATCTTTTCTGAGATAAAACTCACAACTCTGTCAATGCACTCTATGCGGACCTTCACTGTACTCCTTGCAGGAATTCTCAGGATGAGAAACAATTGAAACTCATAATTCTCTTCTCATAGACTTCATACATTCAACATGAAATCACGAGCATGAACACATAGCATTGGGACAAAATGCATAAAAAAGAATATAAACAAACTATAAACATACCATTCAATAGATGTAAACATAATTCATCACAACACCATGAAATTGGAATCAAAGCATTCTTATATTAATTCCAGTGCTCCTGTACATGGGTTCAATAGCAACAACTATCTGCTTATACAATCCTACAATCTCTGTTCTTCTGTTCTCTCTTACTCTCTAGCTTACCATGAGAAGAATAATAATACAACAACACATACTAGGGTGTCTTTTACAATTTTTCCCTCCTATAGCTCTAAGCTATCTAATCGAATTAAAAGCTACAACTACTTTACATTCATTACAATTAAATGCCTCCATATCTGACATATGAGAGAAACGCTCAAGATCTGTTTACAACTCAAAAGAGATAAATGTGAATACACCCTCCCAGATATTATATTAATGTCTTATCCTTTCAAATTCAAAACATTCTCAAAATGTGCGTTGGTGTATTTCTAGCTGTCCTCCACTTTTGCACTTTCTTTGTTGGCTTGCTTACGATGCTCTTGCATCACTTCTACCTATGCATTTTCCTGGGGGTAGTAAGGAGAATAATGACCATGCTTAAACCCCAACTTGGATGCTAGCTCTTCCATCATTTCATTCTGAAAGTGACTGCCATGATCAGTGACAATCTCAGTCGGGCTTCCAAACCTGACGTAATTTGATTGAATACAAAGAAGGCGACAGTCTTCCTGTCATATTTAACTATAGGCATGGCCTCGATCCACTTATTAAAGTAGCTTACGACCATGATAATGTGTTAATTCCCCCCAGTTGAAGTTGGGTTTCAATCCACAAAGTCCACCCCCCACTTGGTGAATGGACTGACAGTAATGACTAGATGGAGAGGGGCTGGATGCAGACGCATTTTCCAAGTGAACACCTGGTAGGGGTGACACTTCTCGACTTCTTCAATGCAATATTTAAAGATAGATGACCAAAAATAACCATCTCGCAAAAGTTTCTGGGTTATTGCAAGCCCGGATAGATGACCACCATAAGCCCCACTGTGGCAATCATTTAGAATTGACTTGGATTCTTCATGAGTTAAACGATGATGCAGGATATTGTCTATTCCTTGATGATACAAAGTGTCACCTACGATAAGGTAATTCTTAGCTTGGTATCGTACACATTGTCGGTCATCTCACGAGAGATGCTGAGGGAACTTCAAAGTTTGAAGACAGAGAACAATGTCTCCATACCAGGTGTCAGACGATGAGATAAGGAAAATGTGTTCATCCGCAAAATAATCAACATGAATAACATCCACATCCAATCATGGGAAGTCAGATATTAAATCTGCAAAGACTAGTGATTTCTTGGATTTCGTAGAAGTGAAATCAAGATCAAATTCTTGTAAAATGACAATCCATTTATTGTATTTTCCCCCTATGATATGCCTAGTAAGGAAGTATTGAAATGGATTGACATCGAAAACCACAATAGTTTTTCAAAGAAATATATAATGGCGTAATCGTTGGACTGTGTGGATGATAACCAAAGCTAGCTTTTCAACGTGAGAATATTTGAGCTCAGGATCAACTACTTTTTGACTAAGATAGTAGATGATGTGCTTGCAGAGCTCATCATCCTCCTGAACCAAAACCATACCAATCATCTCTTTGTATGCGTCAACATAAAGCAAGTAATCCCTACTATATTCAAGAGACTTCAGCAAAGGCATTGATACCGAGGGTTTCTTCAAAGCATCGAAGGATTCCTAGGCCCTCTCATCCCAGATAAAAGGGGTGTCCTTCTTCAAAAGACGCATGAAACCCTTAGTAATATTGGCATAGTTTACTATAAACTGATGTAAAAAGTTAGCTTTCCCCTGTAAACCTTGAAGGTGTCGAATAATGCATGGGGGAGGCAATCAAATTATTGCCTAAACCTTTAACGAATATACCATGATCCCTGTCTCAGAGACTAAAAATACTAGAAGACGTCTAGAACTAACAAAAAAGATGCATTTATGAGGGTTAAACTAGATTATATAATGACGACATCTTTCAAAAACTAGCCGAAGGTTCTTAGGGTGATCCACTCTCTTACGAGAGTGAGTAGCAAGATTGTCAAGATAAGCTTCGACTATATGCTTAAGATCATGGAATGTGAAGGTCATAGCATGTTGGAAGGTTGCTCCAACGTTTTTAAGGTTGAAAGTCATATTCCGGTATGCAAAAGTACCCCAAGGATAAAAAAATGTCATCTTATGTTGATCCTTGGGTTTAATTTGAATTTGGTTCTAACCTAAAAATCCGTCCATGAAAGCAAAAACTTCGCTTCCCGCACACTCATCAAGAATTTGATCAATGAAAGGCGTCGAGAATTTGTCTTTAGAAAAATATTTGTTCAGGTCACAAAAGTCCATGCATACATGGATGGTTCCTTGCTTATTATTCACAAGAATGAGATTGGATAACCATTCAGTCAAGGGAACCGGGTAAATAAATCCAACATTAATAGCATGGGCCTTCTAGGGATTGACAACTCTAATACGTTGTCGAACAGTCTTAGCATTCGGGTAAGTTTTAATCTCATGTTTGACAATTCGAGGGTCAATTCCTAGCATCTCTTCATATGACCAAGCAAATACGTCTCAGAATTCCTTGAAGAGCTCAGTGTAGATCAGGATTTCTTCTGGCGAACAATTTGCATCGATGTGTACATTTTCAATCTTGCTAGGGGTTTGAGAGATATCGATCGTGATGGTAGGAGAGATACTCACCATATTTCCTTTGGCATAAATTCCATGTGTATCAAGTGGAACTACGACATGACTGACTATCTCGCTCAGAGTAGATCGAAAGTCATCTTGTTTGATTCTAGCAAGATTTGGGAGAAAATAAGAGCGATGATGCATATCATCCCAAGGTTTGTCAGAACCATTCATGGCCTCGATGATAAATTCATCTAAGGGTAAATTCTCATCGAGGAATTCATGTGAACAAGATGATGAAGTGGCCCACATGGGCTTAAGAACAATATCCTCCTCATCAGTCTGCGAGGTAATAGGATCGAGATTAGTGGAAGAGTCAAGAACATCTTAATACACTATCTCCACTGTCTATAGTGGCATGGCCATTATAGCATGCGACTAACCTTCACAAGATGCAGTCGAGGAAGGTAGGGTCCAAGGATTGTTAAAATAGGAAGTGCGGAAATGAACACACCTCTCGGATAAAATGGGCCTACTGGACATGACGTAAACATGGTGAATTAGTGCCATGAAGTCGAAGGTACCCATAAGGGATGAATACATTCCAACACCAATATTCTCAGTTGTCGGCTGAGAATTTTCAACCATGGGGATTGACGGTCCAACAGATGCATTGGGGATAGCATACGCAAAGGACAACTAGTAGATCGTCACAATATTCCCATCATGAGGAAAACAAAGAGTGTGGAAGAAGGATGGTACGATGACAGTCATAGAATAAATCCAATTGTGTCCTGGTAACAAGTTATAATCGAGGGGTGCATCAACCACCTTGACATCCACCTCTACCGTATTCCCACCTAATTGGACCGAAAAGGCAGGAAGAATACCATGAAGGCGGGATGAAAAATCGTCAAAAGAAGTCAACATGGTCAAAGACTGAGAGAGATTCAGAGAGCTGAGAGATTTCTAACAGATTAGGGACATCACACATGTTGCAACCCCTTCATCAACAACTGCACGCTTGATGGTATACTTCAAGTAACCCACGTGGATTTGGAATGCCACATGGTAAGGCAAGCGAGGCTTCACATCTATGACGTCAAACTTGATAAATTTTGAGCCACTGGGTTCTAGAGCTCCTAACGCAGATAACAAGGAATTCCTCTATGAAGGACACGTCTGGAGTACCTCCAGGGTCGACATCACACAAGGGGTTTGACCGAGGTCCTAAAAAATAGAGTAATTTTGGGAGGCTCTAGCATTTGAATTGTGGGTAGATCACTTGAGTATTACTTTCAGAATATGAGGCAGTGGGTCTGGCTTTTCAATCTGCAAGGGTGTCTCTGAAGGAGGAGGATATTCTAGACTAGGTACAGTTTGTGGAGAACTATAATCATGATACTAGGTGGCTACATTAACCTGAGAATTGACCATATAGATGCACAAATAGTCACCCTCTTATGCCTGTGGGTTTTGACTCCCACCGACCACATTTTCAGAATTTGAGGAGCTCGAGGCCATGTGTTGGTTATGTGGAAAAGGATTTGGCAACACAACAAGAAATAGAGATAAGAGCCTCATAGCTTCCACAAGTTTGGGGCATAAATGAGTAACATGATCGTCTGTACAAAAATTACAGGGAAATTTCACCTTACGTCTTTATTTCTTTCCCTCACCAACATTGTTATTCGTCCTCTCATTATTAACACTATCCTTGGGTTTATTATTATTCTTCCCATCCTTATGATTACTATTACGTCCTTTCTTCTTATTCCCGCCTGGTTGTTGGTTACCATTTGGGCCGGTTGACGATTGCACAAAATGTACATCCATCGACTGACTAGGATCAGAAGACACATACAAAGCTAGCCCTCCTGTAGAATGTTTTAGAGACAACTCTTTCAAATGGCTTGTCACCAAGTCTGTGAATTTCACATTGGTAGACCCTACAATGTTATCGGCATGAGGTCCAAGATT
The DNA here is from genome assembly GCA_900067695.1 of Picea abies. Classification (NCBI taxonomy): domain Eukaryota; kingdom Viridiplantae; phylum Streptophyta; class Pinopsida; order Pinales; family Pinaceae; genus Picea; species Picea abies. The sequence goes on from CBVK0100300854.1 coordinate 9,356, forward strand.
TTGTCTAGGGTCATAGTTTGACCTCGGTGCATCCAGAAGAATCTCGTATAACATCCAAGACTGAGTTTATATAAGATGTAACTATTGGGCTTTGAATATTGCTTCTTCCTCATATGTAACCCCAGATGTAGCAACATCCTTTGAAATAAGAGGTTGTAAATACTTAAAGATCCACTCTAATAGGAATTTTTTGGGTATACATCTCTTGATCAACCTATTCTATCTATGCCACTCCTGGATGTGATTCGAGATATGAGTAGCTTTGTCCTGGTGTAAGGTCGAAAAAATTTCTAGGCCAACATCATAACGAACCGACAATTAGAAGTAGTTAAGGAAGAGTAAAACCATCTGAATAAAGGTCATGTATGCCCCCCCCAGGTATCTCGATATACCATTTTGCGGAAACCCCCGTAAGGGTGCGTTGAAACAATCTTAACCGAATGGAATCGTCGTTAAGGAAATTTGAAGAGCACCATAAGTGAAAGGTGGTAACGTGATCACCATGATCCTCGTCATTCTTGCATTCGAATTTTGGAATATCTGAAGGAAGCTTGGTGGGAACAGGGGTTCATGTAGGATCATGACACACAGGGTCATTCATCAACTTAGAAAATTTTGGTAGGTTGAGTGTGGCCAGAAAAGGGAGACGGGGTTGCGACATTTGGCCCCAAGCTCCCTGGAAAGATTATGTTTGGGGAATCGCATCCCATCCAGGGTTTTTGTAAGCACCATGGCCCTATTTGGGATTGTAAGACCCTTCTCCAGGATGATTCAGAAGGGGTTGGTTGGGCATCATTCCAATAGGAATGTTTTGATGAGGGTTACAAAAATTTCCCCCAGTCGGAGTGGATCCGGGTTGACGGTTTCCCAAGGTGTGAAACTCACCTCCTCGAGGTGTGAATATGGAGGATAAAGGTGGATTCATCATGACAAATGTGTTGGTCAGAATCGACGCTGAGGAGGTGAGTGTAAAGGAAAAAACTTGAGTAGAAGCTTGTCCTCTAGGTTGGTTACTCCACCCAGAAGCAACAAGATTAGACTTGGGGTTAAAATAAGGAATGCCTCCCATGTTAGGAGTCATTTGAGGGATCTAAGAGCCACCAAATGAGAACAGATTATAAGGAGGATTTTCCCCCCCAAGTCCAATGCTAGCATTAGGGCCAGTGGCTGGGATGGAGTTTGAAAACTGTGAAGTAAAATTCAGCATACCATAGGGAAAAGGACTAGAGGCCATCAGGATGGACTGAACATTGTAGCCTGGTGAGTGACCAAGAGACCCAAATGGGTTCATTGAAATAGGTTAAGTATTCACTATAGGACAGACAACAGTGATGATAGGTGCCTCCGACACTACAACCATTTTGGTTGCAGGAGTCGAAGGGGTGCCATTAACTATAATAGGTATGGGATTTGAAGGGCTCCCAGTATCTTAATGACTCGGTTTAGTACTCATCCTTGTAGAACCACAAGTCTAATAAGTGGAGGTGTGTGTACCACATTTAATAACTCTACGCCTTTTGGAAGGAAAAGACTCAAAATGTGGTGGTAACTGTAACAAGTGGTGAGACCAGCGGGGAAGCTGGTCCGACTCTACGATAACTTAAGATTCAAGATATAAAACACGATCCTAAGACCAACTAGTAATCAAAGAGCACACCAAAAATAATCAAACGACCAATCTGCAAACAAATAGGATAAAGTGGTCAAAAGGGGCCTCCCTCCCTAAAGTAGGTATGCTTCACCCAAGAGGGGCCTGAGACTCTTAGCTAAATATCAGAGGTATCATAATCAGTTATAATGGCCCTCGTGGGATTAAAAACCACTTGGTTAGATCCCCCCTGAAGAGGTAATCCTCCATAAAGGTTGTGTGTTGTCTGACCCTTATCTGACCCAGGGTACCTGCAGAATAACCCTTGCAAGTAACTTATGTGGTACCTAAGTCAAGAAACTAAGAAACCATGGTATGGGAAGGGTAGCAAAGAATGAAACCTTGAAATCATCACCTCTCACGGAGGTAAGGGCACTAGAAATATCCCCATATACGAATAGATCCCCATAAATACATCTGATGCGAAGAAGGTATCCATGGGATATCCCTCCAACCGACCTCACACGAACTCATTATTAACTCCGGTGTAAGCAGAGCCTTTTGATATTACCAATTATACAATGGATTTCTCCACTCCCTTATTCAGACACATATGTTGATTTAATAGCCTTGGAGAAGTTTACTCACAAAATCATATTCCAAGGCACTAAATCCTAAGCTAGTTTGTGCACCCTAGAAAATAAAATTGTTCCTAATAAATTTTAAATTACAACGTTAATTTTAATAGCCTTGCTTACTCAAAAGGTGCGGTCATGAAACTAGTGATGTTATGACTCAACAAGTAAAATAAATGAATATGAATACAATGCAAAGTCCTAACTTCAATTTCCATAAATGATATGCTTCCTAAAAATGCAATTTTCAATTCAATTATGCAATTCTAAAAAAAAATGAAATCTTTATTTACATGTACTAAGATAAATGACAAAGACTCAAGAGATCAAAATGCCAATCAATGTAAAATGCCTAATATTTTTGTATTTTCAATATAAGAAAAATGAAAATGCAAGGAATGAACAACAACTTGATATAAAGACTCTACTGTGTATAGACAGAGACAAACTAAGTAGGATATCAAGGAGAAAAACACCCATCCCAAGGTGCAAGGACAATCAAGATGAAAAGATGATGAGAAAGGAACCTCCTAAAAATTCAACCAAAGATAGGTTTCCTTCCATTCCACATACACTTAACTGTCACTATAGAGACCCAAGATGACTCAGCTATCATCAAAACCAACCGAACAACCACCAAACCCAACAATTAAGCAACAAAGGTTGATGTACATGACTGTTCAAGTGAAAAGTGCATATGTACGTAGATTGCAGATGGACAACACGTGTATGTACGCGACTGTCAAGCAAAAACCCATGTATATGTGTCAAAACACAACTAGGTTAATGAGAAGACTAAAAGAATTAGACACAGAGTGAGCAGAGGATGTCAAGAAATAATACGACAAGAAACTCAATATGAACGAGAGAAATCTAAGGAAAAAAACACTCCAAACCACAGAAAAGAAGATTCATTCCCCAATATGGTCACCAATTCTGTTACGAGGAAAATATCTCCATGGCTAGGGGTAAACCACAACAGACAGAAATGACTGCAGAAATAAAATCTACTCTCAAGTATGCTATATAGACAAATATGCTAGAAAGACAAGATAAAGGGCCTACCTCGTCCAGACGTTAGATGAAGTCCACCGTTGAGCACTTGACCCAAAGCAATATACCTACAACTAGTCCTCAATAACCAAGAAACACAAGAATATGGTGATAATATATGATGTTAGCACATTCAATAGCATAATCCATCTGTTGGAAGATTGGTTGTTGTCATTGATGTCAACCCTAGTCATGGGTTTTGGACCGCAAGATTGATAAAGGTATTTGGACATGAAGTACAATGCACACGCATATACAACACCCATGAATGAATAGTATACATCATTTTTTTTTCGGTGGTATGTGGCACATCATGTGGATCCTCATGGTTGAGGAGAA
>CBVK0100300855.1:0-12970 GCA_900067695.1 Picea abies
TTAAGAGTTGATGTTGTGCATTGGTGGTGTCTTGTTGCATGGATTATCTACACTTCAACACGTAAAGGTTTTTTGGGTTCCTAGATGAGAATAGATTGTTGACCATGAGTAGGAATGAAGGAGAGAGAACCTATGAGGTCATGGAATAAATAATCCAATCCTAGGTGGTGATGGTGGTGAAGAGAATTTCCAATGTGCATGTGTTGTCACTTGTTGGTTGTTAATCAAATTCCAAAATTAGCATAGGAAGATGAATTATTGTTGCATTTATCCTAAATTGTTGATGTATTGATCTATATGTTTTGTTGCATGTGCACACTAGTGGTGGTGAACATATTTTGGAGTTATAAATAAAGAAACATATTTATACAAACTACGTTAGTATGGAAGTGTAGTTTTTTTGTTAGAATGAGTTGCTCTGACAAATGACAAGTGAGTATGGTAATCCAAGACAAATATTAGAAAATGATGTTAAAGATGTAGAGGTTATCGATGAAAATGAAAATACTAAGTATATGTTTTCCTCTAGAGAAAAAAGTAGGGAGAAGTCTTAAGTAATGTGTGTCATTATCTCTTATTGATTTTTTTCATTCCTACATTGCAATACTATGTAATGTAAAGGGTTTAAAAATAGTTAAAATGTGATTCACTTGATATATTATATGGTATTAAGAGGGTGAGTAGGTTTTTAAAACTAAACTAGGGGTACACATATTAGAATCTTCAACTAACCAACTTTTCTTTTTTCTTTTTTTTTAGGGGTGGGGAGGGGGGCGGTGGGAGGAGAGTTAGCAAATTCTCAATGAACCCAATGAACCATGAAATTCTCTGACATATTGTGTTCCCATATTATTTATTTCACATACTCCAACCATACATTATTTTTAGGTCAAGTGTCTAAAAAACGCATGAATATTTGTTCCCAGAGCATAAAAACACCACCAAGAAGCATAATTGAGTGTTGTAATCTCCTGCAAGTGTGTTTGGGAAAATCCAACACGAGCACACTCTTGGGGTAGATATTTTAAAATTGAACCTTTAATGCAAAAATTGCATTACATGTTATTGAAAAAAAACCCTAGCTTAAAGTGTTGGTTATCATTTTATGGTGAATTTCAACTCACTTCTCAAAGCCATTTAGGGACACTTAGTGAATCTATGTCGAGGGCATAAAAACCAAATCAAGTAGAAAAATTGAATTTTGTAAGATTCTTTAGTTTTGTTTTGGAAATTATAACATGAGAACACTATCCCCACATTCCCAGAGAAGATTTTTCAAAAAATGACCCTTTAATGCAAAAATTGCATTGCATGTTACTGAGCAAAACCCTAGTTTTAGAATTCATTGAATAAAAAACAATTAGAGGTATGGATGAATGTCACATGGATTTCCCTAGTTGTAATATGATGTCATGATTCCATTGGAATTGATGGTTCATTTATTTGAGTCATGGTTATCATTTTATGGAAAGTTGCAACTGATTTCCTAAAGCCATTTAGGGACATGTCAAATTTGTGTTGAGGGAATTAAAAGCAAATAAAGCAGCAAAATTGAGTGTTGTAAGGTCCTGCAAGTTTTTTGGGGAAATTTTTACATAAACACATTATCCACATAGTGCCAAGGTAGAGTTTTCAAAAATTAACCCTTTAATGCAAAAATTTCATTGCATGTTACTAAGAAAAACCCTAGTTTTGGAATTCATTGAATAAAACAAGATTTGAGGCATGGATGCATGAAATAGGGACACCCCTAGCTATAATCAAATGTTAGTAATATAATGGAATTTATGGTTCATCGATCCAAGTCCTATTTATCATTTTTTGGTGAGTCGCAACTTGCTTCCTAAAGCAAGCTTTATGTGCACTTATTGAATTTGTATCGAGGGCATAGAAACAAATCGAGCAACATAACTAAGTGCCATAATCTCCTATAAGTTTGTTTGGGTAAGGACGAAATTGAGGAAATTTTCCAGATGCTCTTGGGGTAGAATTTTCAAAAATTGACCCTTTAATGAAAAATTGCATTGTATGTTATTGGGCAAAGCCCTAGTTTTGTAATTTGTCGAATAAAACGAGATCCAGATTATGGATGCATAGGATATGGGTGCCCCTAGATAAAATATGGTGTCACAAGTCTAATATAATTGATGGTTCATTTATATGATCTAAAGAAAACATTTTATGGTGAGTTGCAACTCGCTTCCTGAAGCCATTTAGGGACACTTGCCAAATTTGTGTCGAGGGAATAAAAACAAAATCAAGAAAGAAATTGAGTGTCATGAGCTCCTACAAGTGTGTTTAGGAAAGGATAACATTAGAACACTGTCCACACACTCCAAAGGTATAATTTTCAAAAATTGAACCTTTAATGCAAAAATTGCATTACATGTTACTTAACAAAACCTTAGTTTTGGAATTTGTTGAATAAAACAAGATTTGGGGTATGGATGTATGGGAGAGGGTAACATTACATTGCATTGATATTGATCATGTAAAAACCTATAGAATAACATAATTTTGAACACGATCAAGGTTATCATGGCTCTTGTTTTAGAAGACATGGAGAACTAGGTTATCAAATCTCTTATTGTGGAATTTTGGTAAAATGAGCCTAGCATCGAAAGTTTTTGATGTCCTTGAATGTCCATTGAAGTGGAGTCTTCAAACCTAATTTGATACTATAATTTGATAAGACCTCTATAAGAGCATAACATAAGGTGTAGGCATGTAAATGTAAGAGAAATTTCCAAGACCTCCATAGGACTCCAAGACTTCAAGATAACCTAATTTGTTGGAACTAATTGGAAGACCTTAAGTCCATATGGTTGTCTCACATGAAGTTCTTATCATCAATTTCCTTATATGAATATAAATGTAGAACGAATAGTATGTGTGCAACCATTCGTCATCCATACACTCATGAAAAATATATAACATAATCATAAACCATGAATTCATTCACATGAGAGCATAAATAATAAATAATATAAATAAAGAAGATATACCATCAACATCCTTTATATTACTTCACAAAAAATTCATATAGAGTGTTATGCACCATTATTATTTCAAAACCACCACTAAATTATGCATGCACTATTGAAGTGTTTGTAGATTGAAACTAAAAAAGTTACACCATGTTTGGTCTTGTCATATGATGTCTTGAATTTGTCACAATAGGGACACTTGTGACATGATATGCCATTCCTATATTAGAATATAATAGAAGTTAATTGTTTGAATGAGACAAATTTATAAGGCATGGTTTGGGAGTTAGCAGAATTAGGTTTATTTACACTCAAGACAAAATTAGAGGAGGAAGGCAATACGAAACAAATAATAAAACTAGGTTTGAACTAGGCCATTTCATCTTTATGGGACTTTGGTTGGTGGTATTGAAACACACCGATGTTCTTATTGATGGGGCCTCATGTGCCTATGATTTTTCATATAAACCAAGCACACAAAAGGTCAGTAGTGCTAGAATTGTGCACTGAAACAAATTTAGTTATATGTAAATGCATAAAAAAACAACATAAAAATCCACATACCTCAATATAGAACACAACCTTGAATAGTCATGTTGCCTCTCTTGTATAATTACTTGATGGAATTCAAGTAGACCATATAGATACTCGTTGTTACTAATGGCCTCCATCGATTTCTCATGATCTAAATGAGGTAGGAAGTATCATGCCTTTAATGAGATATTTCTAACAATTATTTGTAGTTGGATGTTTGTACCAATGATGAGTTTGTAAAATGATATACCAATGCACCTGGTTTGTAATCCATGAATACATAATTGTTATTCTTTCTTTAGTTTTCATCCATTCTAATGTATTCACCCTTAACAACCATTGAACCAAACATATATTCAATACATTCATCATCAGTCACCGATGTATTGAGGGTCTTCTTCCCCTCATTGCATCATGCCAACCAATAAACAGTGCCCCATTCATTGTCTTTCAAGGAAACCACTATGTATATTTGTCCTATAAAAATACAATGTAAGGTCAAATACAAGTGTGTAGGCGTTTGATAAGATAGATCACAAACTATCACAAATTGTTACCATAATATTTTTAAGTCTTTCCAATTATAGCATACATGGTTGTACACAATCGGATATGTGATCATAATCTAGTGAAAGAGATGATTGGCCCTCCTCTAACTAGGTTGTTTCAATAATTACATGTAGGTTTATTGCAAGTGATACATGATCCCATGTTTCAACCCAATATTTTGATTCATAGTCATCCCATTCACCACTACTACATGGTCCACAAAAGCACATGAGTTTTCATGTTCATATTTTGAATACAAGGATGTATAAGCTTCAAACTTAATTAAATCCATGAGTTTCACATATTGTGTTGCAATAATATGCATGCGACCGATCTACATTGACCACCTCCTAGAAATTTCTTTGTGCGTGTCCTATTTTTGTCGATTCTTCTCGCCTTATTGTTTCATTTTCCATTATTGTAGAGAATTATTGGACTATAGACTTTGCATCTTGAATAGAGTATTTTTTCATAAAATTCATCTCCTTCTTGCGTACTACAATTTTGATGCATGCACCAACTCCGTCGTGCTCACCTTTCCCATACTAGTCTCAAAATAGTTATAAATATCCATCATATTGCATTTTGTGCAACAAACTCGACCATTGAAATACATGGTAATTTTTTAATTGGCAAACACAACCATCTAACTAAATCCAATGTCAATCCATCTGTATATCTCTCTCCATTCAAGTGATTTTAGAACATCTAAAAGTAGTGTTGTACAAAATGTAGGCCATGGCACCTATCATCACTTCTGTAGAAATTAGACTCCTTCAATATTATGTTTTCATTGTTATCTAACACATGCCTATATGTGATATGTACCATTATGATGACCTCATATGAATGATAATATTTTCTTTGGATCTCATTTTGTTGTTGGAGGGTGTAGTTCTTAGCAAAATCCACAACTAATAGTATAGTACCAAGGGGAAAGGTGTCCCTGCACATTCTAAATTGCTCATCCTGGCATCGTGCCAAATGGACATGTTGAACATAATGTTGGGTTTTTTCCAAAATGTCATTGTTGAAATCACATACTCATACCTGGTGGCATAAATATTAGGGCATAATTATAATGTTACCTTTTTAATATATATGTAAATTTTCTAAGTGCAATTTGAAATAATGCACTCCCTTTAAGTATGCAACATTGACCTAGGACATCACCAATGTTATCTTTTTTATTTGTTTCCCATAATCTAGTTCATGGGTAACATATTTGAAGCTCTACATCTCAACCACCATCTTTCCAAATTCATGGTCCTCACTTTCATGAATGTATTGGCTCAATAAATGTAAATCCACTACACCTGGGGCATGTCCCATCTAAACAATATTCTGCATGATATTTTTGTATATCGGGCCTTAGACACTTGATGCTATGCATAAAGTATCTTGATGAAATGGGCAATAGTATGGTTGAGCATTCATGCACATGGTTAGTATGAAAAATACAATGGTTATGTATATATGTTAAATAATAATAACCAAATTCTATGTGGCATCTACAATAGCATGTGTTATGGTCTGTACATATTCTACATTACCAAAGTTTTCATTTCTCAAAAGATATTTGGCCCAAGTTCAACTCCTTGTGTTGATTCTTGAATCTCTTGCAGAGTTATGTTTGTGACATGTCAAGAAAGTGTTTAATGTGGGGTTCACGATTAGTAGAACATCTTCTCAACTTTTTCACATCCTTTTGATTGGATGAAGGCATAGTATGTCCATGCCAAAATTTCTAGACTTGTCCCTTAACCACTTCAATTAACTTGTTACTTCATGTTCAAACAAGGCAGCCTACCAACAAAGGCCCAATAATATGTTTGACCTAGGTTATTGAGCATTTCTCTTCTAATATAATAGTTTTGAAGCATTTTGGCACTTATTTTAAAAATGTTAGATGTGTGAATGAGAAAGCGATGTTTCCTTTTGATCTTGTTTACAAACAATTTTGACAATACACGACAAGCCACATTATGGTATTTTGAATGAGTGTTCTTTCCAATTGTATTAAATGTGGTCTAAAGATTTATAATAACATGATTAATCATATTTGAAAATTTAACTATACTTATGCCAAGAATTTTCTTAACAACAACTAAATTGTGTGATTTTAATAAGGACAAAAATAATTGACATTTAGATGCATCATTTTTTGATTCAAAATAGTCTCTAATAATTTTGTTGCACAGCAAATCAATAGTTTATGTAGGTAACTTACCTTTAAGGATCTCTAGAGTGAGTTCATCCATGTGAAGACATTTATTATTTCTTCATCATGCATTAGATATATGAGGTAAGGAAGGTGTACCCTCAGTCTAGAACCCATCACCTTGACATTACATAAATTCACTAGGAGATTGATGTATTTCATTCATGTGATAGTCAAGATTGGGTCTACTAGACATGTTGGTGGTTGGTATGATGAACATTTAATTGTTCATCGTGATCTAGCAACACGGTATCCTCTTCAATGAAATTTTGATCACAATTTATGTCTCTAATATCTCACTCTATATACCCAACATCCTGCAAAATTTCCATCTCTTCTTCAACTAGAACATTATTTGTTGATGAAACAATGGTTGGAAATTGACTTGATGTTGGAATTAGGATTCCCTTCACTAGATGCATATGATTCACTTATGGTGATGAGGTACATATCACCTTGGCATCCATTTTGCAAGGAACTGAGGTTCCCACTTAGGGATGCCTATGTTTTTCCATACCCAACTTTTCCTTTTTTCTTAGTTCATTGCCTGTTTCAGGGGATTTCTCCTTCCTATCATACTTTCTTAATCGATTGCATTTGTATCCCATATTCACAAGGATCGAATACAATGAGAAACTGACAAAAATATTCTTCCCAATCACATCAAACAATAAAAAATTATTAAAAATAAAATGAGGGTCTGCGACAATGGCGGAGGCGATTTGAGCAGGTATTGGTATATGTCAGACTGGAAGTGCACAAAGGCCGCGCGGTTTACATAGTTCTCGAAATAAGGTCGACGTGGTTTGGGCCCATTACCAAAGCATGGAGTCGCTACAGGACAAGGGCACCTCCTTTTCCTCGGACGTCGCGGTACACACCCCACCTTCTCTGGCATTATCTTCGGGAGGTGTTCTTACTAGTATCTGGCAGTTGAAAGGTGGGTCAGATGAATTAATTGATTCCAGACACACAAGGCGGGGGGACATCGCTAGTTTTCCGCCATGAAGTGAGGTGGTAGGAGGCTCGGGTTTTTCGGTGGTGGATTGTTTAGGTCCGATTTCCTCTTTGGAACAACCGCTGACACCTACATTTGGCCCGGTATACTCCGAAGGTTGGGGTGGGATTTTACCCTTCTACACCGAGCCACCAGGAGGATTCGAAGGGAGTCTAGGGTTTGGTGTAGGGGAGCTATCCTATGGTTATAGCGCACCTTTTTCAGACCTTCTTGAGACCCAATATAACGAGCGACAGATTGGGGTTTTAGAAGGTTTCACTGCCACACAAGGGTTTTCACCTTCAGACTTCCTGGTGGACGCTGAAAAGCTTGGGGATACGGAACCTAGGTTTGCATATTGTGTAGCTGACTCTACTTTTCCTATTGATATTTCCATTGAAAACAAGAAAAGCATCTCTGCCAGTATTTCACAAAAGGGGGAAAAATCAAACACAACCCAGATCAACTCGGAAGGATGACATTCTAAAGTTGTCAGGGGTGCTATGGAAAGAATTGGTGTTGAACAGCTTGTCTTCGGTGAGGATGTTTCCATGGATAGGGTGTTGGACTACATAGAAAGAGCAGTGGTGGGAAGGTTCAGGGGGAAAAAACTGGGTTACCAAATTCTGGCTACCAGAGCTCTCCAAGATGCCCCACATCAGACTACTCACTAGAGGGTGGTTTTCTTTTGTCTTCTCCTCCTTGGAAGATGTGGATTGGGTATTAAAGAAGGTTTGGAGATTCGCAGACACCCCTACACTCCTCAAACGTTGGACGCCCACTTTTGATGTGAAAGGAGAACAGGTTGACAAGGAACCCATTTGGGTAAGACTCTTGGGCCTCCCGATGCAATTCTGGAATACACATTGTTTCGCAACAATTGGAAACCTATTGGGCAGGTACCTCGAAGCAGATATCTCTTTCGAAGTCACATGATACATGACAGTGTCTTGCATCCTGGTCCAGATTAATCTGCGTAATGGTTTATATCAAGAGCTTACCATCGATTTGGTTGTCGGGACCTTGTTCCAAACCCTGGACTATGAAGGAATCCCTTTTACGTGCCATAGATGCCACTTATATGGGCACGGTGTGGTGAATTTCCCACTTACTTTCAAGGGCAAAGATCGGATGGCAATAGGAAAAATCTCCTCCTCCTCTCCTCCGAGAAAGAAATGAGAACAACAGATGGGCACAAGGGATTCCAAAGGAAAGGAACAACTGCCTGCTGGTGATGTACACACGACGGGATAGGGCTCAGGTAGCGGGTGAAACCAGGGACATGGGTTGGTTGCGCCTTTGGCATCTGGTCCTTATACTTTGTCTTCTTTGGAACACCTTCTCCATCGAGATCAATAACTTACAGGTACGTCTACTTTGGAAGTATCTTATTTTTCTTCTTTGGAGTCTTTTGATCCGGTTGAATTTTTTGTGTCTCCTCCATTTACTTCAGGAGGAAAGTCTCTTTCCGCTGTCAGACTAGCCTCCCTCCTTTGTCCCTTCTCCTCCTCTTCTTCGGTTTTTGAACCCTTGTTGGTCTCACCTTCCACAAAATCAGGTGGGTTGGAAACTTCTTTGTTGGCTGGGAAATTGAACTCTATCGGGTTGCCTCCCTTACCAGATGGTGATGCCCCTTCCCTTACTTCTAGAACCCCCTTCCCAACCTCTTCGGAAACTTCGAGTATTACTACCCTCCCTCCTTTTTTCGCCACTCCTTCGGCCTCAACAGACTCCTCTTCAGAAAATAGTAGAGTTTGTTACCACCTTAAGAGTAGATTGGTGGTCAAGGAGGACCCCCTGAAGAGTGGCTCTCTCATGACGAATGGCCAGGGGCTGGGGTCACTACCTTGGTCGCAATCGATGGGTAAAGGTAGGGTTCAAAAATAACACTTATATCTGGCACAAGATTGGGCAAGAATTGATTTGGCATCAGGTAGAAAATCCTCAATCGAATGGGCGCTTAGAGAAAAGCTTCCCCAAGAAGGAGTTACCTCATGAAAATACTCTCTTTCAACTTTCAGGGGTTGGCGAACCCCACTAAAAAATCATCCTTACAAAGATTGATTGATCAATGCTCACAAGATGTCATTCTTCTACAAGAGACTCTTAGGGATAGCGCAACAGTGGTTAAGACCTTGGAAGCTTTACTCCTAGGATGGATGTTTGCAGCAGTAAATGGTAGAGACCGCTCGAGGGGTTTGGCCACTAGATGGCAGAAAAAGAACTACAAATTGGAAATTGTTTGGGGTTTTACCTAGGGGATCGGACTTACTATTTTCTCCACAGAACTAGGATGAAATTTAACTGTTATAAACATCTATGGCCCTCACCAGGATAGACAAATTTATTGGAACTCTTTGGCTGAGTGCAATTGGTTTAAGCGTAAATATTTTATTCTTGGTGGAGACCTCAACTTCTCATTAGGTGCCTCGGAGGTTTGGGGACCTAGAGCTGCGTAGGACCCTTTAAAAAAATTCTTTCTAAACTTCCTGGACTAGGGGGGGTGGTGGACGTGGAACCCCAAAAACTCTCTCCTACCTGGTGTAATACACTGGTGGGGTCGGACCGGGTGGCCAAACGAATGGACAGATTCTTACTAACAGATGATCTTCTAGATTCTTCTGAGCTAGTACGGCAATGGGTAACTTATGGAGGAGAATCAGATCATCTTTTGATTCTGTTCAAATTCAGGACCACTTCCAGAAGGGTGACAAGCCTTTTCAAATTCTTCGAGGGTTGGCTCATGAATCCAACCTTTCTGGATATAGTAAGGGAGTTATAGGTGAAACTACCAGAACAATCCCAGACCCCTATGGCATTACATTTAGTTAAGAATCTCAAAAGACTCAAAAAAGCGACTAAAAATTGGGCCAAAGTGAAGAAACTAAAAGATGATCAACAACTGAGAGATATCGACTTGGAACTTACAAAACTATAAGTGGGGAATGATCAAGGGTTCTTTAGCCAGGAAACAAAATATCATATGTATGGTTTGGAAAAAACATACAGGGTCATCCTGGAAGAAAGAGAGGCACAATGGAGGCTAAAGAGTCAGGCGTTGTGGCTAACTTGCGGAGATGAAAATACAAAATTCTTTCAGGCCTTTTCCAAAGGTCAGAATATGGCCAACACCATTTGCAGCCTACAAAATCAGAGGGGGGAGGATGTAACTATGTTCAACGATCTAGCCGATATGGGTACCAATCATTTTAAGGCATTTTTTAAAGCTCAAGAGGAGACTTCCATTGCAAAAATTATTAAGGTTGCCCAAATCTTCCCCAGATTTGTAGAAGAGGAGGAATTTGGATCCTTAACAACCGTGGTTACTGAAAAAGAGTTGTTAGAAATCTTACACACATTCCAAAAAGGGAAGAGTCTTGGCCCAGATGGTTGGGGAATTGAATTCTACTTGGGGTGCTTTGACATCCTTGGATATGACCTCCTAGGGGTGACTGAAGAATTGAGGGTGAGAGGGCATATACACAACCCTATAAACACTACTTTCGTAGCATTGAACCCTAAGACAGACAACCCATCCTCCTTTGAAGACTTTCGACCAATCTCCCTTTGCAATTGTCTGTACAAGATAATCTCTAAGGTTGTCAGTAGAAGGTTAAAGTTATTTCTCTCAAAACACATCTCTGGGGAACAGTTTGGCTTCCTCGAGGGCAGGCAGATACATGAGGCCATCAGAGTAGCACAAGAAGGTCATCACAGCATAAAACTAAAGAAGCTAAAAGTAGTCGTGATTAAAATAGATCTATCCAAAGCCTTTGATAGGGTAAATTGGTTATACATCAGAATGCTTATGATTCACATGGGCTTCAAACTGGTCTTCGTCAACTGGATAATGGATTTCTTGAAATCGTTCTCCTTCTCTATTCTACTCAATGGTTCTGCCACAACTTTTTTTCAAGTGGAAAGAGGTATACGACAAGGGTGCCTGCTATAGCCTCTACTCTTCCTCCTTTTTGCCGAAAACCTTAGTCGCTTCTTGGCAAAGGCTAAGGTGGGTGGATGCTTCTCTGGTATTAAAATATCATATAGGATGGTCATTACCCACTTACTTTTTGTGGATGATATACTAATATTTTGTGATGGATCGAAGAGGGATGCAGACTTATTATCGGAGGGTCTCACACTTTTCAAAGTAGCGATGGGGATGAAAATTAACGCACAAAAATCCAATACACTCTTCTCTCAGATTGGGGATGAGGACATACATCACTATTTAGATCTTCTCCCCTTCCATTCACAGAATCTGGAAGAAGGCCTCAAATACCTTGGCTTCCACCTAAAACCAAATGATTATAGGAAGAATGATTGGACATGGCTTTTGGCAAAGCTAGAAAAAAGACTGAAAGTTTGGAGCAACAAATGGTTATAAAGCGCAGGAAGGTTAGTTTTAATAAATTAGGTATTGGAAGCAATCCTAGTATACTGGATGTCCCTCTCGTGGATCCCAAAAGGAATACTAGAAAAAAGCAAGAAGAATGTCTTTCTCATATCCGTGGAGGGGGAAATTCGAAAATCGAGTGTTTCCATGGGTACGCTGGTAAAAATTGCAAAGCCCCAAGGCTTTGGGCGGTTGGGGATTAAAAAACATTTTTCTGTTCTCAAAAGTCCTAGCGGCAAAATCATTTTGGTTACTAATATCGACAACAAGTCTGTGGACCAAAGTGACCCAACAAAAGTATGTGGCCCCACTCTCTATCCTAGAATGGATCAGGAGCCCTGGATCTAGAACATCAGGGATCTCAGTAATGTGGAAGGCGGTTCAATGGGCCTTTGATGTGGTTGGTAACTCCTTAGCCTCGCAGGTAGGGTCTGGCAACTCGCTCAGAATCGGACGAGACCCTTGTGCAGGCTGTTTGAGAGAACACATTCTCCCAGACGACCTCTGCAGAACTTTAGATAGGGGGGGATTTTTCCACCTTTCCCAAGTAGACGATCCCCTCTACACAACAATGTGGCAACAAGGATGGAAATCGGGGAGAACTTTGGAACTCAATGAACCACAAACTATAATTTGGGACCGCTATATCCTTGCTCGTAGGAGGGAAAACATATGCTTATCTGAAGGAGAGAATGAACTCATTTGGGATGGTGATCTGAGAGGCACTTATACTCCCAAAGAAGGCTATGTACAGCTAAGCATAGCACCAACCCAACAAGAAGAGAAATGGTGGTGGAGGAGACTGTAGAAGATAAAAGGCTCAGCCAAAGGCAAACTATTGGTATGGTCTATTCTAGAAAACAAAGTTCCCACCTGGGATATTCTATAGAAGAAACAATTTCACAGGCCGAGTTGGTGCTCACTCTGTAGAATGCAGGAAGAAACGGTAGACCATTTATTTATGTGTTGCCCCTTCACTCTATCAGTCTGCATGGAAGCCTCCATTTTAAACCCTGACATTGGTAGTTGGCGAGGAGCCACATTTGAAGCAGCTTTAAAAGAATGGATTAAACTGACAACCCCAAAATACTTAAAAGCTCTGCCAATACTAGCTGCCTGGGGAATCTGGATAGCTAGAAACAATACAATTTTCCGGGACATCCCATAGTCATCGCTGAGGGTGGCCACAACTTCCTTGAGCATTTTAGATCATCTCAATTTGGGAAAGACTACGGGACAAGGCACAAGTCGAGCTCCCCTGGAGGAACAGATCGATAAAGGGAGGC
>CBVK0100300856.1:0-12969 GCA_900067695.1 Picea abies
CCAAGGAGAAATTTTCATTTGGAATCATCTTGTATTTGGACATTTATGTGGTGTATAAGGAGGTTTCTCCCTCAAAGAGTCTTATTACCTGAAATTAAGGCGTTGATTACATATTCTGAGGTTTTTCTATGCTATATTGATATTTGGTTCTTAACAAAAACCTATCCCTAGATGCTTATCAGGATATCTTAAATATCGAGCCACTAGGAGGAGAAGGGGCTCCATTCTATACTATTTTATTTTGTTCCATAGTTGAGGTGAGCAACTGGGAGTGAGAAATTATAGAGAATAACAAAGGGGGTTAATGTTCTGTAGCATCCTAGCATTCCACAAGTCTCAGGTAACTCCATAGAGAGTGCCTTCTCCTTTGTACTTGCATTATTTTCATACCAGTGAAAATAGAGTAGAGCAGCCTCACCTTCTAGCTAGGTTTTCTCCCATAAGGATTTCCCAGAGAAAATCCTTTTGTCATTTTGTGGATCATTTCTCATTTTATTTTAATATTCTCTATTTTCTACATTTAACCTATTTCATGCATAAGCATAAAATCAGTAACTAAATATTCTAGAAATATAAAGGAATTAAACCTTCATAGGTAGATGTCAGTTTTATTTATCATATCTGTTGTGACGAATTGTTCCATTGGAATATCCATAGCAGCTTACAAATCACTTTGACAAATATTTTATATTATATTCATTTGCTTCATAGGAAAATATTGTCTCAATCCTTACCTAGAAAAATGAGAAAGTAGGAGAACTTTAAATTGATTTCATGAGTAAGACCTTGTATGATTATGAATTAGATTACTCAATGATTGAAAATCAATCTCTTTTCCTGGTCAAGGCAATAGCTCATTTCAGGACCTATATCTTTTCATAGTAAAGATGTTGCTCAATCAATAACTCATAGAGGGTAGATGGGAAAATTAGTTAGCAAAGCTTCAAGAGTATGATTTAGAGATTAAACCTCTAAAAGTTGTCAAGGGACAAGGATTATGTAAATTCATGATTGGAATTGAAGAAGTAAATATATCTCCTCCCAATACAATTGATGTTGTCATGTAGAGAAAAAGTTTAGCAACATCATAATGGTATAAGGACATAATATTTTATCTAAAATCTGGCCAATTTCCTCTTGGAATGTATTCTAAAGAAAGGAAAACTTTGAAATGAAAACTAATCAATATGTACTAGTCTTGGGAGTTCTTTTCTGAAGAAATTTTGATGGAATTTTATTAATATGTTTAGGTTGTCCAAAGTCCAAGAAAATTCTTCAAGAATTTCATAATGGATTTGTAGTGGACATTTTTCTCCGGTTGTAACTACTCACATAATCATTCGGGCTAGTTATTATTGGCCAACTATGTTCAAATATGCTTACGCAATTATTTGAAAATGTTTTCAATGTAAAAAAAAATCAGGGAATATGAAGAGGGATGCAATTCCACTATAGTCTATAACATTATAATAACCATTTGCACAATGGGGATTGAATGTAATCAGTCCAATAAATCCAAAATCGAGTAAAGAACATGCTTATATCATCACTGCAACTGAGTATTTTACCAAGTGGCAAGAAGTTGTTTCCTTAAGGAATGTTGATTTTGAGTAATTGATCCTTTTCCTGAAAGAAAATATCTTGTCTATATTTTATGTACTAGAAAATTTCATAACAGACAATGGTTCAATATTTATTGGGTCAAAGTTTACAATTTTTTTTGGAGAATATGGAATCATTATGGAACAATCATCCAACTATTACCCGCAAGGAAATGTTTTGGCTAAGTTGACAAAAAAAACATTAATTCAAATTCTCAGAAAGACAATTGCATCCAACCAAAAAAATTGGCATAAGAAATTAATACATGCACTATGGGAAAGTTTCCTTACTCCAAAGGATAGCACTAGGAATTCCCCATATACCTTAGTATATGGGAAAGAAGAAATATTATCATTACAATTGGAATTAAATGCCTTAATCCTCGCTAGAAACAATGAATATTCAAAAGATAAATCACCTATGTAGAAAAGATATCATGAACTTATGAAACTTGAAGAACAAAGAGAACAAGCAACAACAACAATAAAAAAAAGACAAGAAGTGGTCAAAATATATTTTTACAAGAGCACTACCTCAAGGAATTTTCAAAAGGATCAACTAGTTTTGTTATGGAATAAAGAAAAAGAAAAACCATCTTTTCATACAAATTTTGGAGCTCTCTGGATTGGCCCATACCAAATTGAGAAGTTCATTGGCTAAAATTATTATTTGTTGAAGGATATGACATGAACGATTCAACCATTTCCCATGAATGGGTAGTATCTCAAGCATTTTTTTTGTTAACCCCCCAATCCATAACCTATACATAGTCTTTTTCAGTGCTCCTTTGTATGCTCTTCATCATTTTATTTATTTTTCCCTTTTTCCTTTTTTCCTTTCTTTTCAACCCCATTTTCCCAATGTATGAGGATTTTGGATTCTCAGCAACCCATAGGGGATCACTGTCCCATAGTTGGAGCCGAATTTTGATCTACATTTTTATATAAATGTTGGTGCATGCATATCCATCATTAGTCTTATTATTTTCTTCCTATGTTCCTTTTGCATTCTTTACTTAGTTGGTTTTTCTCTTTGAAATGCAGGTTGCATATCAGGCTACTATCAATTCCACATGTCTGCAAACCCACAAACCCACAAATCCATACTTAGTCACTTTTTTCTTACTTTACAATCTTGACACTTAGTCATATTTACATGTTGTGGGAGATCAATCCACCCCATCCCACAAAGGCTTGTGTTCCACAACCCGAAAATGTGCAACACTCAAAATGACCCATTCCACTTCCACGTCATGTATAATTCACATCTTACCTTTCTATACTTATTTGATTTTTTTGAATGTGAATGTGAGACAACCTTCCATCCCATTTACCTTCTTCTCAATTCTCATGTCCCGCAACCCGCAATATTTTTTTCTCCAAAATGACTCACCTACTTCCATGACCTGTAAAATTGCATTTTCTTATACTTAATTTATTTTACCATTATGGATGCAGGAGTCCCCCCTTATCATATTTTCAACTCTCCATGCTCGTGTCTCAAATCCCACAATCCCACACTCATCATATTGTACTTTCCATTTCCCACTTTGCACCTCCATACTTAAAATTTTTTCTTGTTTTCCAACATCACATCACCATTCTCGATGGAATTTACTTTCCTCCATCATTTCAACCACCACTTGTGTGAACCTAAATGTCATTATTAAGTGGTGAAAATTTTGTAAAGCTTTATAATAATTTAAAAATCTGACTATGCAAATTAGAAACTTTGAAATCAGAGCTACAGCAGTTGGTAATCAAGGAAATACATGGTAAATTTAATAAAGAATTAAAACATCATGATCTAAAAGGGTTATATCAACAAGAGCACCATCTATTTGTAAAAAGGGAAATCAGTGTAAAGACATGTCAAGTAGAATAAAAGACTTGTATTGTGGAGACACACTTAACGCTCTTGGATGAGAAGATCATTAGTTCTAAGGGTCACAATATTGTAAGTGGTATTTGGCTCTTTCCCCTACAGAGAAGGAAATAAACAATGTTTTGAGTTCAGGCATAGCATTGGTCGGCTATGTTCCTAGGGTGAGAGACTTCAAAGATTTGGTTCTTTGGTGCATGGATAATAACGACACAGAAAGAAGAACTATTCAAATCCATGGCAAGCCACCAACCTCTTTGACTCCCTCGTTATTCAAGAGAATGTTATGACTCCCAAACCCTACCATTTTGTATAAGAATGAGGAAGTTGACGACTTTCACAATGAACACCAAGGAGGAGAAGAGTTCCTCAAGAATTATCTCACTAACCCATGATTTGACAACATTTTTTCTCAGGTTGAGGTAATTTCTTTAAATACACATACAAGTATTTTTCCTGGATTTTTTCCCAATTGATTGGACAAGAGTCCATGAACTCTTGTTGACCCAAAATTGGTCACCCCTATTTTCCCTCTCATGGAATAATAAAAAAATTGATATCACAAGAAGAAAATCTTTGAATGATTACAATTTCATTGTCTATTATTCAATCTCATCTTCTTCATGCATTTCGCAGATTCAAAATCCGAGTTTGTATGCTCAAGATATCCAGGTTTTCATCAAACTAGAAAAAAGTGCTTCTTCAATATGTGGAAAAGCTAATTTTTCTTGGAATTAAGAATTCTTGGAACAGTGATCATTCTCATGGAACCATGTCGTGTGTTGGAACGATGTCTAGTTCTTCGGAACCATGTCCATCTCTTGAAAACCATCATTCCGCACTTATTTTATTCCTATCATTCTTCCCCTCTTTCCACACTTAGTTTTTTTCTTAAATCTCCTCTCCTTTACTACATCTCCTCTCTTCTCTATACTTAGTCTCTTTCAAATTTCCTTACACTCTTCTTATTACTCTCCATACTTAGAGCTTTTACTATTCCACTCTCCTCTCCTCCTCTCCTCTCCCCATACTCACACTTATTCCAACACTTAGAATTATTTACTCCAACGCTTATAATTATTTTAAAATCGCCCTCCCCTCTCCTTATACCTTCAATCCTCTCCCATACTTCACCTCATTAGCTTCCATACTTAGCTTTTTAACCTCACTTAACACCCCTCACTCATCCACTTTATTGGACTCACTCAAGTTATAGAGTCGTAGGTTGGAAAACTCACATGCTTACTCACCTCACCTCCCTTACCTTCCCCTCACCTGGGAACCCACCATGTTTCCCCAAACCACCATGCTTCCCCAACAGGACAACCTCTTTGTTCCTCCTTATCCATCCTTCTTCCTTACTTAACCATTTAATACTAAGTTTCTTATATGAATCCTTAACTAATGAAATATTACCACTTTCCAACCACTTATCTCATGACACATGGTGATTAACTATTGGTGATACATGGCAGAAACATGGCATCAAATTACTTATGACACATGGCAGG
This sequence comes from Picea abies, assembly GCA_900067695.1. Taxonomy (NCBI): domain Eukaryota; kingdom Viridiplantae; phylum Streptophyta; class Pinopsida; order Pinales; family Pinaceae; genus Picea; species Picea abies. The sequence goes on from CBVK0100300856.1 coordinate 4,995, forward strand.
AACATGGATACCCACTATTGGAGACACTTGGAAACTAATTACTTATGACACATGGGAGCCCACTATTGGAGACACATGTTAGAAAATTACCTCATGACATCTGGCACTTCATGGTGACCCATCACGCAATGACCCGTGGAAAAATGTGGAAGTTGAATCATCACTACTAGGCATTGACTAGGCATGGGTGGAGGATGCCTGGTCAATCAAAATATATTAATTAATTAATTTCCTAAGGGGTCAAATTCCCAAGCCTTTATAGTCTTCTCATTTCACACATTAAGTGTATAATATAATTTATATTATATACCATTAAATATCAAATACTTACATGCAAAAGGAATATCCATTTATGAACAAAATGTGAAATTTTTAAATAAGGTGGATGAAATTCAAATCAAGGGCCCAAATTGCCCCATAAAATTGGTCAACTCTTGTTGACTCTTAATGTTATGGAGGTAATTTATTGAGATCCGAGATTTGGAATTCTGTAAAATTTACCTCGTTGGAAATGTATTTCTACAAGGAAGATGACGAAATAGGTTTCAAGGGCTAAAATTGGGCATAATATTATCATAAATTGAAAGAATAGTCAGCAATATTTTTATGGTCTACTGATAAATCTATTTGACACCTCTACTTCACGAGCTCATATCTTGAGATCCAGGAATTGAAATTGTGACCAGAAGGACTAGTTGGAAAGCTAAGACAATGAATATCACATCTAAATTGGTTTCTATGGATGAAAAGTTGAATATCATATCCAGAAAACTAAAATGCAGTCCCCTCTTTAAAAGGGCAGTTAATTAAAATTTTCAAAATAAAAGTTTATTTAAAAAACTTTTATGAAAGATGAAAAAGGGCCCACTTCAAGATGTGTTTTTTAATGATATGACTTAATTAAGGAAACTTTTTGAAGCATTAATTAAAGTGGTATTTCCAAGAAGGAGAAATCCCTAACTACTCGAGCAGTTAGAAGAATCAGTTTTAAAAGGCAAGAAAGGACTTCATCAATTGGTTAGAACTAGGTAATCATAAGATCACAACATAAATATTCAGCCATTAATATGAAACCAAGGTTTTGATCGATGAATAGAGATATCCATCTTCTCCATTCTTTTTGTTCTTATATGCCATTTTCTCAAGGCCTTTTGTTCATATTTTTTAACTGAGCATAAGGTTGAGTTCTTGAGTGTTTCTATTGTATTCTTCAAAGAATTTTCTTATATGATCATGTAGTATTCACAGCCATGTATGTGACTACCATATGCAAGCTAGGATTTCTATTGAATTCATTGAGATTTAGTCTTGTGTTTGACAAGCTTCATTTCTAAATATTTAGTCAATTGGTTTTTTGAGATGTTTTGTAATGTAAAATATATTTCATGAATAAAAACTCCACAAAGAATTACTTTGGGGCATGAATTCAATGATTTTTAGATCTTTTGATTTCTGAGTGTGAGATGTTTGAAGTATGCTTATCAAATTTTCTTATGTTTTAATTGCAATACTCTTTTAAAATTCTTTGAGATGATGAAAACTATTCTCTCCTTTTTCTCGTGAGAAGATATGGATGTATTCACTATTTATATGTGATTAAGAGTGTTGTATATATGAATTTGAGCATAATGATATTCTGATATTGAAGCTTCCTTTCAATCTTTATATTAATAAAAGACTTATTTCTACATTAAGATTCATCATGCTATTAAAGAACCATTTCATGTATAAATCAAAGAAATAAAGTTACAGGGTTTTTTTGTCTAAGAATTCTTCCTAATCCAAGATATCCAAGAGATATCTTTTAGCCAAAGAGGTGTACCACCTCTATAAAAACATAGGGGGGTTTATATCCTTGTGAAGTTGTTGTTTCGATATTAATTGATTCAAACATCAACACCTCTATGCCAAAATATATTGTTTATATTATTCACTTTGTTTTTCACGAAGACGTTATGATTGACTAGGTCCAAATGATTTCAAATGAGGTATCATTTCAATTGGGTGGCCTAAGAAAAACAAGAAATTTTATATGACTTCTTATTTGCTCTATGTTATTTCCTACTGTCACATATTTGAAGACTTTCCTAGGACAAGTAATGTTGATTTCAAGGTGGAACCAGTTTTTGTCTAGTACTCAGCTTTATGGAGACATAAAGCCTAATACAATTTCTATAAAGTACAAAATGGTTTCAAATCTGCATTCAATAAATCAATTCATGGTCCTACTACATCGATATTGTGACTAAAGGTTTCATACTTTCTTGTCGAGAAATGAATTTTTGAAACTTTAGAGGATTTCAGTCTTTTGAGATTATTTGGATTCCAAGAGAAACCCTTATTGTTACCCTTCTATGTATCTAACTGACACTTTTTCATCGAGGTGTGAAGATAGTATAAATATTGGGAACACATTTTGAACAAAAAAATACATAAAAAGTTAATTCCATTGCCATGGAGGGTTGGGGAAATAGTTGTCAAGCATATTTCGCACTTGAATTTTCTAGTCATTGGAACAACTTGATTTAAAATAAGCTCAATGTATCAAGGGTTTCAACCATAAAAACTTATTCTCTGCATAGATTTCCCTATTTGGATGTTTATCTTTGTATTTTTGTAAGTTGAACAAGTTGAAGAAGGAGGAGGAGACAACCAAAATCCCCTTAAGGCCTCTATTGAAGAAAATCTGAATGATATTAAATAATTGGCAATAAATAATGAGTGTTGCAGATAGAAGGGTAGAGAGGTAATAAGAAAGAACCCTTATTCACCCAATATTTCACAAAGAGGTACTTCTACAAAAACAAAATCTAGAAGTAGTGGTCTATAACCAAGAAATGCATTCACTGGAAATTTAGATGATGGTGGAAATAAAGACACTATAAAGAAAAAATTGGAAAAATATGTACCTAATGTACCTGAAATTGAAGAAAGTCCCAAAGAAATGGAAGTAGTTGAAGTAATAGAAGAACCTAGTTGGTCAGAGCAAATATTGATGGAAATTGGGGAAATTGTTGAGGATTTGGATTCCCAAGAGACATAAATATTTGAATAAGAGTCTGTTACACTTCACCATGCGGCCTACCATAAGAATTCTAAGAAATTGTTAATAGAAAAATAAATATAAAAAATAAGAAAGTTGCTAAGAAATGGAAATAAGAAATCGATTTTCATGGGGTTCCACCCTCGAAAATCGTGCAATTTCACGATTTAACTAGGGAAGAATTGAAGGAATCTATTTTTGATATTGAGAAATAAAATTCATTTTTAAAGGAAATAATAAAGGAATTGGAGAAATCTCTAATTCCAAACCATTATTTTCTGAACCAATAACTGCAATTCAACCAATACTTACTCTTGAATACATCCTGGAAAACAATTCCAAATTGAATGGTTCATCCAATTTATTGTTGGATGGAATACAATATGTTGGAGATGGTATCCAAATGAGAATACATTTAATCCTTGAAATTTTGGAATTAGCACAGAGTTCAACTAGCTTCTCAACAAGGATTATGCATTTTAAGGAATGTCTCCAAAAAGAATTAGAAAATGATGAAGGTTTTTATAAAGAAGCAGTGGGAGTGATTGCAGAAAAAATTTCAAGCTTGGGAGACACACATAGAAGATAAAAAAAACTTCTCTCTAATATTCGAATGAAACATATTAATGCTTGTTGGCTTAAAAGAATCAAATGTTTAAGAGAATTGTTGTCTGAGTTGAATGTTATTAAAATTAAGAGGGGTGACATATTTCTAAAACTTGTTGATGTTACCAAAGAGTTAGATGGACCTAATTTGTTAATGGATCCAATAATTTGTCTAAAGAGAAACTATTAAAACAAATAGAAGCATTGAAAGTTGCATGGGCTAGTGAATTTAGTGACTCGGTTGAATTCTCCGAAGAAGAAGTAGAAATGTGGTTTGTCCAATATATAAATAGAAATGATGATATTGAGAGCATGTTGCACTAATTAAGAATTGATCTAAGAGAATTGGATGATGAATTATTTAAAATAAAAACCAAGCATGAAATAACGGTTGCTCTGATGAGGGAGTATATATAAGAATGGTTAACAAAAAAATTAGTTAAGATAATCGATATAGATCAATAAGAAGTAGTTACAACAATTATGCCACTTCTAGCACAACAACAACAATCTACAAAAGACACCTCATCAAATATATGAAGGGTTCAAATTTTCCATCACAATAATTCGAATAGTAACCTTATTCCTTTCTTCCCCATTTTCCTTCTTCAGTCAATTATCATTTTTCCTTTTTTGTTTCCAACAACCTGTGAAACCTAAGGCTGACCCATGACTGTTTCCTTTTGTCTTCCAAGTATCTTTTTCATTTATTGGTTTGCAGGAGCCCCATCCCAATCCTCTTTGAAGGAAAAACACAATTTATTTTATTTTTAACCAGAAACATTACTGCTTATTTCATTAATACATCTATTATTTTTTGAGGTTCCTAGAGAACTAGTTTGGGACATAATATTATCGATTTCTCAAGACTTTAATTTCAAGCATGATATTTCAAATGTATGTTTATCAAAATATTTATTGAATTCAATGGAATGATCATTTAGAGTTCTTTGCTATATGTGTCCAATACTTTCCTTTCCTTTGTTGAATATTGTGTTCTACTTTGATAAATTTTGTGATGGAAATCTCGTGCTATATTGATGCATATCTGTTTGGTTTACAAATATTGTAACATAGTGTTAATATTTTCTTTCTATAATATACATAGTCCTCCTTAGGTAGTCTTTGCATGCGAATATTTATTTCAAGAATAAATCTTGATCCTTTATCAAGCATTTTTATGTTCTTGCATGTTATTTGAAATAGAGGAGTGCCACCTATTTAAAAACACATGGGGATTTATCCTCATGAAGTTGACTTAAATACCATAAAACAATATTTTATATCAACATTTTTGGTGACTCAATTGAGGAACTAAACAAGAGGCTATTTTTGCAGACCAGAAATTTTAATGACTCTACCTGAACCTAACCAATCCCAATTACAAATTTGATTAAGAGATTAAAGAAATATTTTGTATCAGTTGTATGACCTAACAATCACAATAGAAAGGAGTTATGAAGAAATCGAGAGAACTTGGGAAGTTCTTTCCCAAGAAGAAGAAAGAGTAATAGATTTGAGACAAAGAAGACAATTGTAAATCTTAGAAAATATGGAGTCACACAAAGGTCCCTTAACAAGAATTAAAAGTAAGAAGCTTGAGGTTCAAGAAGTTTCCCAAAGTTCAAGATATAAAGAAAGTGATATAATAATCATGGGTGATCAAGAGGAACAAATAAACAAAATTTGTAATAAAGAAAGAGAAATAAATGAAGACAAAAAAACCCTAGAAGAAGAGCTAGGTCTAGCCCACTCAATTTACATGGAGAACAACATACATTACCAACCCTACCTCAAGGAGTTTTACTTTTCTTTTAAAGTGATGAAATTATGGATCCAAAAATACATATGGATCATATTCTTAGGATTTATGATATTCATTTGATTGAACATGATGATGTAATGGTTAGTGTCTTTTTGCAAAATTTGATAGGTCGAGCCTATAAATGGTATCTTTCCCTCTCAGCTCAATCAATTGGTTCATTTGATGATATAGAGGATATGTTCATGAATAGTTATGCAAAACCCATTGCATACCATAATTTTCTTACTCATTTCACCCAATTCCATCTCCAAAAGGGTGAAAGAATCAAGGATTTTAATTTACAATTTTTTAAGACGTTAAACCAAATATTAGATGGGCAATGCCCAAAATATCCTATCATATTTGGATATTATAAGAATGGCATGCCCTAAAATATGAATTACACAATAATATCTTCACAAATAAATAAATTGAATGAGGAAATCTAGAAGGAAACATAAATGTAAGAGTATATGCTAGAGACTAATGTTAATCCGAATATTAATATTGGAAAAGTGCAAAGACAAATGACTAGTCTATCAAGATCACCTCAGGAACCATCCACTTATAGAATTTTTTAAAATAGAGCAATTGGGGAAGGAATTATCCAAGGAATCCCCCCTAATGTGAGAAATGATCTTAGATATGCCTAAGAAACAAGACAAAAGATAGAAATTTATCAAATGAGAATAACAATTAGATAAATGTAGAATGAGATAACATGACTCAAGAGAAGTGAGAATCTCATTCCACAAAATCCAAATATGAGAGCTCCATTACTTGATCAAAGAGGAAGAAATGATAGAGTTGAATATCATATACCAAGAGCACCCAAATTTCCAAATCCAAATGTTGTTGTACTAGAAGAGATTGTAGAAGAAGAAAAAATTGAAAACTTTGATCAATAAACAATCATTAATCAAGATGTAATTTGGAATTAGTTCAAATGGAAGAAGGTTCATCATCCTTTTATATTTTTGATGAACAAGAGGATCATGAGCATTTACAAGAAAATGTTTTTTCAGAGCCAAACTCAAGTAAATAAATTTAAGACAAGGGAACAACCTAAAAACAAAAAGCTAAAGCTAACATTCCAAATTTAGCAAAACAACAACCAATTGTTAATCAGGTGAAGGCTCCATTGCAAATGAATTATAATATGGTTGATGAGTTAGCTAAGATTCAAATTACTTTGTCATTCATGGGGTAGTCAAGATATCTCAACAAAGGGAGAGTATTTTGAAGATATTGGGTGATACAAATTCAAGAATAGAGGCAATTGTGATGAACACAAGACAACAACAAAGTGTCACATCAGTAAGGCCAAGATGAAAATCTCCACCATTTTATATATCTTTAGAAAATCATTATTTTACACTACACAACTATTTGCTGGATTGTGGAGCCACAAACAATATCATGCCATTATCACCAATGGAAGATCTTGGAATGGAATGTACAAAATACCATAAAACTATAGAAAAAATATATGCAACTTAAGAAAAGTTCCAACTTATGGAGAAATTAAAGATTTATGTGCATGGATAAGTGCAACACCTCACATTACAACAATATTTACTATTATAGTAGTTGATTTTCCTCCAACATATGGTGTTTTCATGGGAAGATACTGATGTTCATTAATCAGAGGATATATAATGAATGATGGAATTTGCATGATACTTTCAAATAAATATGGAACAATGATCATAGTTCCTAAAGAACACAAAAAGCCGATATCATTTAATAAGAAGGAAATTGAAATGATGTAAAACTATGTAGATGATGGAATTGTGAATTATGATGTTTTCAATACAAAACAAATAGATTCACCTAAGCAAGATGAAGAAACTTTTTTCCAAGGTTTTTAGTGGTGCTTGTTCAAAATATAGAATTGGAGTTGGTATTGTTTTTAAAAGTCCCCAATTTGGTATCTACCCACATGTAATCATATTAAAGTTATCTTGTACCAACAATGAATTGGAATATGAAGCATCCCTTCAAATTCAAATAGAAAATTTGGTGATGACTGGTGATTCAGAACTAGTTATCAACTGTATCAAGAAAAAATATAGACTTAAGAAAGAAATATTGAAACATTATGCAAGGAGCCAAAATGATGATTCATTTGCAGTAGTTGCATCTCTCTTCAATTCCTGTGATTCTCAAAATCAAAATATTTTTCTGATCCAGATGGATCTCGATGGCCATCCACCTTTTCCACTGAATCACCATCTTGAGCCTTTGGTTTTGATAAACCATGATATTCACCCTTTTGATGGGGAATGAAATGTAATTTCATCTTCATTTTTTAATTACAAACATCATGTAATGATTTCCTAGTAGTTTTATGTACATGCCTACATCATAGCGTTAATGCATTGGATCCCATTAGAACTCTACAATTAAGCTCACTCATGCTAGAGTAGTACTAGGATGGGTGACCACTCAGGAAGTCCTAGTATTTTACAAGCCTATGGAATTTTATAAACTTAGTCCAATTTATCCCACATGCATCATGG
>CBVK0100300857.1:0-12969 GCA_900067695.1 Picea abies
ACGATGGAGGAGTTTTCACGCTTACAGTCGTGAAAACTAAATGGATACCAATTTGCAAGTGTTGCAAGAAATGAAAATATCGTTTATTTGCAAAATGCAACGACAATCTGAAGTTTAGAAGACATAGGTGTAGGCAGCTTATAGGGCAATAGAAAAAATTGTATTGGCTGCCAACAAGTAGTTCCTCCTCAATCCAATCACATAACGCCTTTGATGAAAAACAAAATTTTTTGTCTCTGGTTCTAAAAGAACTTCTTAATTAAAGTTGCTCGAAAATAATTCTTTACAATTCTTAGAAAAAGAGTCTTTTCCCCAAAACCATCAACCTCTTCTAAAAGGTCAATCCCCCTATTTATAAATAATCATTAACAAAAAATAGCTGCTACACGTTTGTGTTAAGTAAAATAAAAGATTTCCATGTGGCACTCGATATCTTTGCTCTTTGGAAACCATCTCATGGTTCTAATAGAGTGGATGACTCTTCTCATATTCTGACCACTTGACAAAGAGATCCTCACATGTGTTAGCATACAGGAAGTTGTGCTGGTCCATTGGGGATGAAAGGGTTTCCTTCATCTCTATCACCCATTCTCTATATTTGATCACTTTGGCACTTAAATGCTGTAGAACCACACAAGCCTTGATCGGATGTTCCACAAACTTCTGTACCTAACTTGGTGTCATGCTTGCCACCTACACAATATCTACTTCTCACATTGAGTCATGTTCTGCATGTCATTTGACTATGTCATGCAAGTCGACAAAGTCTTCGGGTGAGCCGAACTCTGGGAGGCCAATGTCTTTCATCTCCTGATTGATATTTTCCTAGATTATTTTGCACTCGGGCCACTTATTTTGTATCTCTTGCTAAGGTTCCTGGGCCATAATTACCCATTATTGACTGCCTTCTTGATCCAGGAGATGCTTCTATCCATCAACACTCAGATGCCATGCTCCTCCGTGTCTCGACCCTTCTGTACTGCACTGATGTAATTGATTCGTTCTATAGATTGGTATGAATTTTCATACCATATCTTCAAGTACTTCCAGGTTTCTAGTGCTATGAGAGTGTCTTCTTGAAAATCGGCTACACATGCAGTGAAGAGATGTCTTTTGCTTGTGAATCCTACATATGCATCTCAGAATTCACTCTTCAAGAAAATTGTTTCTTGCGTGGAGTCTTGGTAATATTTCTACATATGGTGTAGATGGTATATCTCATTCTTTGTGGAAACCAAATCATTTTCATCTTGCTTTTCTCAATCTAGAGTGGCATCAATGATAGCCATCCCTGCACTGATTATCTCAGATGTCTTCACATTTTTTATGTTGAGTAGATTCTCTTCTATAGTGATGAGAATCGCGCTATCCAGCATGAGCCTCCTTTTCTTGGTTGTTCTCCTCATTATGGATTTCCTCTTCCTTTTTAAAGAAATTTCCTATATATTGACGACCTCATCCACGAGCTCATAGATTTTTTGGTTTTCCCAGGTCAGAGTGTTGCCCAGGCTTCTTGTTGTATATATTTTCTCTAGGACTGACTCTTGTACTTCTTTGATAGGGGAAACTTCTATGTGTTCCAATGGCTCAAACTCCATATGGGGTTCATCGGATGGTGAGGTATCAGTCTTAATTGAAGAGACAATCACAGTCTCAATACTTACTTGGTGATCGATTGTTGAGGTGCTGATATCTAACTATTTCAATTCCTCTTCTTGTTCACCATGACCTAGTTCATCCCTGGAGCTATCTTTCGGGGTTCTTGTTAGGTTGAGAAATTCAGTCTCTAAGGCACTGTCAACCTCATGGTCACCCTGCAAGGGGTTTGGCATAGATGCCTCAAGATTTGGAGTAGATTTTCCCCTTGGTTCCTTCTCCTCTATAATTGGTATCAGATTTATAAGTGAGACCTTTAAACTCTCTTCATCATCATAGATAGTGATTAGATAAAAAAGGGGATTAGGCACACCATTTTCACCTGGCATTCTTGGAATATCATGCTGGGTTGGAATAGTCACCGACAATCTAGCCTGTGGTGACGAAACTATGGGGTTTTTGGATCGATGATTTCCTCCAGTGGGGTTGATTCTGATCCATTTATCTCCTCTATGATGTTGATTGGGTCGAACGGGGTGATCCTCATAGTTTCTAATAGTTGAGGATCATTTTCTAGTTACTGAATGAATCTTTGGGCTTCTTCTAGTAACAAAATCCACCTCCTTTGTGCCTCTGTGGCTTGTGTTGCTTTGTTTTCTTCTCTAACCTTGAGAGCTTCTTGATTCGTATGTTCTATCATTTCGAATTGCTCATCCATACTCATAGCTTTGAACCTAGTCATGTTTGGGTTATATTGTCTCTGTAGCACCTCCTCCCAATCCCGAGCACATTCTTTAAATATCTCGTCATCAAACTTATAATGTGCATATGGATAGTAAGAAGAGACTTGTGACACATGCTGGAGAACTAGGCCTTTAAGGTCATGTTTTCGAAATCGGCCTATTAGGAACCTTTACTCCAGTTGGCTCAAACCCTCTTGGTTATCTTGCATAGTATCCTTTACTATGTAAAAACCTACATGGAAACCATAGGGTATGAATGCTCATTTCTTGTCCTTAACCAAAGTGGCATTATATCCCTACAGGATGGTATGATAACATATTTCTCCTATGATGAGCCGGTCTGGGACGTGAGAGGGGAGTAAATGTGGTGCACCGGTGGCCCTGAACATCCTAATATAAGTCATGGTTTAATCTAGGTACTAGTGGCCTACTTTTGAAATCATTTTCTTGACCGCTACAGACAGCCTTGGGCATTCATTTTTGAAAACAATGAAATAAACCCGAGCTATGAATTCATCGCAAGTGAGAGCATAAGATTTATTATACCTATTTTCCCATAGGATGTTGAAGTAGACATGTACAAGTAGCTCTGTGACTTGCTAACTCAGATTCATGCCAACAAAGAAATTCCTCTTGCAGATCACGTCTAGTATATATGAAGCCATGTGAAAAGCATGCACTTCTCCCTCTTTTGGTGTCTGAGCCTCCAATATGTTGGTGCTCAGTTGATTGGAGATGATTGCACCCTAGTTGAAGCTACTCCTAGAAATGGCCACATTGTATGCCAAGGGCATCCATGCCTCCAAGAACTTATAGCAATCTTTCTCCCTATAAAATCTCTAAATTAGAGCCATTAAGTAGATATATGGCTCCTTTAGATGTGTTGGTCCGTACTAGTCATTGCTCCAGTTTGTGAATTTCTTGTCTTCCTTCCACCAGGAGGCCATTAATCGATTGGTGTCATGGAATTCATAGAACGTCACTACAAAATCTATGTTTAACAACTCCTTCGAGGCCCTGATATTGTAATATTTCTCGACCTCTGTCAGGAGAAAAACACCGACACATCCACCATTCTCATCATTGACTAGGCACTTCATCGCGTCTGTATGGTTGATTATGAAATCCAGAGTCTCAATGCAGGGCAAGAATGGGGTTCAAAAATCTACCATATGTAGGCATGATCGTTTGATGTTTGGAAAAGCCTGGTCGTCGAGCACCCTTACATCCGAGTCATTGTGGGGAATAAACTCTGGGTAATCTTCCCGGTTAATTGTGTGGAATAAATATCCCCATTGCAGGAGAATTATCTTTGATGTAGTGCTTGCTTCTGTATCACCAAAAGCAGGGGGCTGAGAAAATTATTTCTTAGTTGATATTTTGATGACCAGTTCCTCTTTGGTAGAAAACTCCAACTGCCTCAAACTGCTGGGAAACTATCCTTCACCGATCTCTGCTTCCTTCAATTTGGGTGCCCTTGGCGAGCATCTGGTCATTGGCTTCCTTGGAGGAATTTTTTCATGCAGAGAGAACAATGTTAGACACCGTGTTGTAGATAGAATGGTGATATATAAAAATGCGATGAATGAAATGATAAAATTAACATATACCTCTTCTTTGCACTACCTTAACTTGGTTTTGAAATTCTGAGAATCAAGCACAGCTCTTGAGATGCTCTCTTTGCTTCTTCGACTGCTCTAGAAATGAGAAACTCGTGTGCAGAATGTTGGGCTTCAAAACTGTCTTAGTGATTTAAATAGAGAGAATAGTTACCTTTTCACATCAGTTATTCAATTTTGGGTGTAGGTGTGTTCTACAAAATATGCCACCAAATACGCATTATGCTTGAGATTAAATGTAGTCGAAGGTTGGCGGCGCAGGCACGGGCTACATTGTGGTTCATCGACGATTTCAAATTCTCGTTATTCAATCAGTGCATGGGGTAGCAACATATGTGGTGAAAAACATTAATTGGCCTATTAAATGGCAGAATCCGATCTTATTTTGTGCTGAAAACATCCCATCATTTCGCTAATTTAAAATGGGTGGATCAAGATTCAACGCTTTTCTTTAGATAATGTTTGTTGATATCTCTTGGAAAAAATTCTGATGCCGATCCATCTTACTGTACAATGCTAATGTGGAAATACTGACCTATAAGTGTGACTAGGACGCGAGGAAATCTAAGGTCGCTTGGGATGAAATTAGGCCGTACAAAATGGATACGCAACAAAGACACGTGGTGTTTGAAATTGTCTTCTTCGTTTTAAGAGTTTTATTCAGAATCATGGATTTTCATTAGATAATCATTTTAACAAACATGTCCTTGTAAATTCTAACCTTGTACAATATCTACTGCAAACTGTTATTTAGAAAAGAACAGAAAAGATACAATGGCAAATACAAACATTACACAGAGATTTTTCACCTGGAAACCCAAACCAGGAAAACCAACATATATTTACATTGTTTACAATACAATATACATATAGGATCCATCGGCATCCAAAATCCTAACCCAATGACCTGGATTAGTCCAAAACCCTAATTCCTTAACCGGAAATAGAAAACCATCGACAAAAACCATGTGCTAAAAACCACCTAAATATCATGTGGTCCCGGAAATATGTCGTCCTGGTGCAAAAAAAAATTTCAGGGGCACTGCTGCCGAACCCCCGTGCGGGGGGCTCCACCCCCCTATGCGTCCAGTGAAAACGCTCAGACACTACCACTCGTGCAAAGAATATAACACATACCCAACAGTCTCAAAAAAATATCAAGGGTTGTTGATTGACGATATGTTTAAACAAGTGTTCCTTGATTACCCCCCTCGAGACTTGCCGATGCCGAAAATTCATCGAGGATCGGTGATTAGTGATGTGTAAATGAAGAAATTTTCCATGATTTAAATATTTTATATTTCATCGACCTCGAACAAAATCATTGGTAATCAGTTATTGAAAGTTTGTCATGACCCATGCCAATTTTTATCCCTCTCATATTTCTCCGATGTCAGTGGGATATCATCCATTTCTTGAATCTTCTTTGCAAACAACCAACACAAATCTACTTCACTTTTTACCAATGTTGATTATACAACAGTGATCGATGATTATCATTACTATGTGGTTAGTTTACTACTCAGATTTTGCCAATGCCGAACATAACCGTGTGGGTCACAATTTTAGCTGTAGATTCTTAGTTAAAATGTCAAGTTATTTTTTATATACAAAGGTTTCACTATGACAGGTCCAAATAAATCCAACTTGATCAATAATGAGACATGGAAACAAACTTAGTGATCCTACACAATGGACTTAATTCCGACAATAGAACAAAAGAAAACAAGTGGTACCCAAAAGAGAAAAAAATTCATAAAATATTTTAGGGTGTGTTGAGTGCTCAACAAATGGTGATTCTTTGAGCAAAAGAAGAATCTATTCTCCTTCCTTTGGGATTAGCTTGTGTAGAAGCTGGTTGAGAAACTAATGGGCTTCTCTTTTATCAGAGTATTTCCTATCCATGCATGTACAATTTACTAGGTTTTTGAATCCATACTTGCCTATGGAGGTCAACCGTTATCCCACATTTTCCCCTCTTGACCATGACCCACACCTCTCTTTGATAAAATCTAGGTAAGACATTCAATGGCTTGAGGCCATTTTAGTTATCATTATTCCCTTGATATGTTGTTTCTCTGCTATAAGCAAGCATCCATAACCCCGACATAGTCACCTTGACTTCACAGACCTTGGTCTGCCACCAGTGAGTGTTCATAGCCACGATGGAGTTATCTGCATACCCTCTTTGACTTTGTACTCATTTAATAGAATTGATTTATTTTTGGTAGAAATTCCCTGAGTGAGTTGGAGAGGAGGACGTACATTATCTACAAGATGAAATAGTTAATGTGAAAATCTTCCTAGATATGTCTAGAGGTACATGTGATCCTTTCCAGCTTGCCATATTTCCCTTTGGGATTTACTAGACCTCCAGGTGGACACTTCATCACTTACCAAGGTTTTGTTTTTTGCAAACACAAGATATATATTTCCTTGAAGAAATTTGTAATTACCCAACATTTCTTATGATGCACGTAACTGTAAGCTAGGAGTAGAGTTTGCTACACCATATTTATTAAGTTCGACCAATGTTTTACGGAATACAACTTTACTACAAGAAAATACTAAGAAAAAGAAAAGACATAAATAAAAAGGAATCTGCAATCAGTCTACCCTAAACCTACACATTTATCCTAACCAGAATGTATTCTAAAAGAAACATGAAAAAGACACACATTTGTTTTTGAACAAAAATATTGTTTTAGGGCTTGGACATTCACTGTGAGGGCATCTGGTTCCCCCCTCATATTTTTCAACTGATACATGTCTATCCCAATTTTCTCAGATACTTGAAAAGGTCTGAGCCATATATTCTGAAACTTTGAATGTTTTCCCTTAGTTTCGTTTGCTCTATGCCATTCCAGGACTAAGTCTCCTACTTCAAAACTCTTCTCTTTAGCCTTATGCTTGGCAAACCATCTTTTAACTATCTGCGACGAACTTAAATTTTTCTTTCTCCCTTTCCTCTTCAAGAATGAGGAGGGTATCAATTCTTTATTGAATAACTGATGAGGGTTGTCCTCTTGAACCCTGAGCAAGTTGAAGTGATGGAAGATATAACCCATTTGGGAGAATAGCTTCTTGTTCGTATACCAAAAAGTATGGAGAGTTTCCTATAGCTTCCTTGGGTGTTACTCTATCTTCCCATAAGGCATTATGAAGCAAGCTATGCCAATTCTTCTAATTGTCTGCGATTGTTTTCTTCACGATCCTCACTAGGTTCTTATTAGTTGATTCTGCCACCTCATTTCCTTGTGGATAATAGTTTGCAGAGTATCTTATTATGATTCCTTTGTCCAGAGTGAACTTTGTTAATAGAGTAGAAGAAAAGTAGGTAGCATTGTAAAATCAAATAATGAAAGGCATCCCAAACCTTGTGATCAACTGTTGTTCTATGAATTGGATTACAACCTTTTCATTCACGTGATTCAAAGGGATGGCCTTTGCCCATTTTGTAAAATAGTCCATAGTAGTCAGTATGTATTTACGTTGTTTTGAAGAATTTGGGGTAATATCCCCTATGACGTCTAATCCCCATTGCTTGGATTATTTGGATATAGTCATTGGTTGGAGTGGGACAACTTCCCTCTTCTCTCTTCCAACACTCATTTGGAAAGATTTACAGTTTCTAGAGTATGTATCAGCATCCCTAAATAGAGTAGGCCAGTAATAACCAGATCTTGATATTTTGTGAGATGTGGTATTTCCTCCAAAGTGTCCACCCACAGGACCATCATGGATCTCCTTCAGAACCTTTTCTGCATCTTCACATTTGAGACATCTCAAGAGTACTCCATCATAATTTACGTGGAAAAGTACTGAATTTACGAGGTGATATTGCGTAAATTTTAGCTTGAGAGATCTCCTTTACTTAGGGATTAGGTTTTCTGGGAAATTCAAATGATGCAAGAGGTAAATAAATTTTCCATACCAATATTCTTTCCCTGGGGGAATGTATAAACATTCTCTACACCATAATGCTAATTCATTCTCGCACTCAGGGTCTTCATTTATTCGATCTTGGGCTTCTGTGGCCAATTTACACAATCCTTTCCCTTTAACTAATTTGGTATGTTATATATATAGATCAAATTAATATTGGACAACTTCCATCCAATTTTCCCTTCTCTCCCCCATCTCCTATTGAGTGAATAAGGATTGGACAGCGGGATGAGGCACGATGACTTTGGTGTGATTTTTTAGGATGTAAGATCTGAAATTTTTTACTGCTTTGTACACCGCATAAGCATATTTTTATATAGAAGGGTAGTTTGATTCAGCTCCTTGAATATTAGTGCTCATAAATGATACCAATGCCTCATTTTTTTCATCATCCTTCTGGGTCAATATCGCAGATAAGGACTGGTCTGACGCAAAATTATAGAGGAAACAATATTTAATAAAGTCGGGACTTCGTAGCACCAGAGCTTGATATATTGCAGTATTGATATTGTTGAAAGCATCTTTTTCCTCGTCATCCCACCTAAAATTTGCATCCTTGAGAATCATTTTTTTTAAGGGTTTCACAGTTTCAACGAAATCGGGCATGAAATTTCTCAAAAAAATAATTTTCCCAAAGAAGGATTGCATAACGCTTTTGTGATGGGGTAAGGGAAACTGAGCTATTTCCTTTATTCATTTGAGATCTATACGAATTCCTACTTGATATATAATATGACCTAGTAGTTTCCCTTCCTCGACACTAAAGATAGTTTTCTTAGGGTTTAAAGATATTCCATATTTCCTACACATTCGAAAATCTGGGTTAGATGTTGGATGTGGTCTTCTCTTCTCTTTGAATACACAATCACATTGTCCAAATATATTACTACACATTTTTTAATCAATCCCCGAAAAGATATGTCCATAGCCCTTTGGAAGGTTGCCCCTGTATTCATCAACCCAAAGGGCATCCTTTTATAAGAAAAATTTCTCCACTTGGTTCAGAAGGTAGTCTTCAATCGGTCTTCCTCTGAAACTAGAACCTGGTTATAACCTGAGAAACCATCTAGAAGGGAGAGAATTTCAAAACCAGACACGGTCTGCAAGAGCTGTTCCATGGGTGGAACTCAGTAGTTATCCTTTTTTGATGCTCTATTAAGGTTTCTTAAATCTACACACAGGCGGATCTCCCCAAAATTTTTACTAACATGAACCAAATTTGCTACCTAGGTAGCATGTATAACCTGAAAGATAATCTTAGCATCTAGTAACTTATTTAACTCTTGATACATCATGGGTTCCATAGGTGGATGGTACTTCTTGAGATTTTGTTGGAAGGGTTTTACTCCATATTTTAACGGGATTGTGTGTTGGATAATGCGAGTGTTATAAGTTTTCAATTCTCGGTAGGTCCAAGAAAAGACATCTCGATATTCTCTAAAATGTTTGAGATAAGATTTCCTATCTTATTTAGACACTATTTTACCTAGATTTACATTCTTAGGGTTTTCCGGGGTTCCTAGGTTTATAGTCTCATATATGGGACATGAACTCCATGTCTTTGTGTTCTTTGACCCTTTAAATCTTTCCCTTAGGTCGAAAAGGTTCTCCAAATTGGCTACCCCTTTCGATATCATGTGAAACCTTGGTTTATTATTAGAGTGATCTGTTCCGCTCTTTTGTTCATGGAAATTCGTTTCTACCAGCTGATCTTGGAATACCTCATCATCAAAAGACAAATCTTTAAAATTCTCTTGATTAGTTAGAAAATCTACAATCTTTTCATCTCCTTCAAAAACCTTCCAATTAGACATATTGTTGGGTACTGATGGTTTGTAGAGTAGTTCCACAGTGAACTTGGAGGCTTCATAGTCTTCTAAAGGGGATAACCTTGAGGCTGTAGTGGCTAGGGAATCAAAAAGAGTATTCTTTGTTCTAGGAAAAAAAGTAATATTGAAGGCCTCAAAATGTTCTATCAGTCTATGCACCTCTTATTGGTAATTTATCAAGTGGGGTGAATTGCAATGGATAAGTATTCTTCATTTGCCTAATGATAATTTTAGAGTCCCAAAAAACTTTCAGTTCTTTAATTTTTAATTCTATGGATTTCTTCAGTCCCTGAACTAGAGCTTCATACTCAACAGTGTTATTGGTGCATTCAAATTCTAGTCTGCAGGATAGGAAATTTTTCTTCCCCTTCGGGTCAATGAGGATACATCCTACTCCCAACCCTTCTTGTGATTTAAACCCATCAAAGTACAATGTCCAAACTTGTGAGAGAAATTTAGCAACTTCTTCAAGCCTATTTATTTTCTCATCTCCGTATACCTTGTCTATTGTTTCCAACAGAGGTTCTTGACAGAAGATGATTTCTCCTACTGCTGCCAGTAGATTCATTTTAAAAGTCATTTCAGAGTTTTGAGTGAGAGGTACATCAAAAAAGAGAGGAGAAAAATTTCTGAAATAAGAATCACAGGAGTAGCTTCCTAGCACAGGGAAATTTGTTGATGAGGGTTCGTTGAAGGCTTCTAAATTGGTGACAGTATGTTTGACATATCTTTCCTTATAGTGGCAACCATAGGTGATCCCAATCCATGCTAAAGTATCCATTCAATTTCTCAGACCAATCTTGACTAAGTAGTTGTCCATAAGCTTTTGGGATATCTACTACAATTATGTTAATTACTTGAACAAATTTTGGGTGTGTATCCATTGTGATCATGACATCCTTAAATTCCCTAATAAATTTTACCTATGTTTTGTCTAGTTGTATGACGTGTTTATCACTTTTGAGAGGGATTGCGTTCAATTTCTTACAGATTGACAATGGCATGACATTGGAGGATGCCCATGAATCGACTAAACAATTATGCAGGTTTCTGTTGAAGACTTCGAACGTTAAAAGGAAAAGTGGGACAAAAGGTCTTCCTATTTTGTCTACAGAGAAAGCATTCACATTTGGTTTGTTCTTTAAATCTGTGGGATATGGGACCTCACCTAGGTCAGTGCTTGTTATAGTGGCTTCTATTGACCTTAAGGATTGTAACAAAAAATTATTTTGTTGGGGAATTCTACACATGTCCATGACCGACACATTATCCTTCAACTTCTTTAAGTCTTCTACTATTTTGTAGTCCATCTTGGGTGACTCCCGTGTGTGTATTTTTATAGGCTTTCTTTGGGATACAAAAGGTTCTTTTGAGTGATCTGATGTTTGTTTTCCTCTTGAATATTGGACAGTGATAAGATCATTTGAGAGCGGTTGACCCTTACTTCATGTTTGTACAACCAAAACATTAGTGGGTGGTTCCTGGACTTCAAATACATCGTTGAGAGGAATCGGCAAGTCAGGATCCCACAACAACATGGTTTTTTCTTTTGGAAGCTCAACTTCCATCTGATTGACAATGTTCATCGCTAAGGTACTTGGTTGTTCGGTAAGAGAAACTTCATCTAGGAACTGACTGGCCATTAAATTTATAACATGCACCCATTGGGGACAATCTCTTTCATAATGTTTCTCTTGATGGTTCGTACAAAAAGAGTCAGATTCTACATTACCCAGGTCGATGTTTAAGTTGGATGTGGGGGTTCAATCACTTTGAAAGGTGGGTTTCTTTTAAAAAAGGGTTTATAAGGCCTTTGACCTTGGTTTCCTTCCTTGACACTTCTTTTCATGTCTACGATTTTATTTGAAAGTTTCTTTATCATCCGTTGTAGGTATTCTATGTCTCCACCTCCTTTTTCGAGACCTTGTTTTGTTTGTTCTCCCGGGGGTCTAGTCAACAAAATTCTTCTCCTAGGTGGAGGTTGAAATTCCTTCTTAACTAGTGAGACCTAGCCCTCTTTACATCCCTTCATTTGGAATTCAATCGTTTTGAATTCCTCCAAATTTTCAGCTAGGGTATGTTTGACAACCCTCTTTACAAACATGGAGATGGAAGCAGGGAGAGCATTAGCATATACCTCAATTTGAAACTCTTGGGTAGGTTTATCTTCGGGTTGAAATTTGTTCAGGATAGTGTTGGTAGCCAAATTATCATATCGCTTCGTCGATTTTTTGAAACACAAAAAATTGCAAAGAATTTTTTTATCCGCTGTCGAATTTGTATTTATGATGAAATTGATTGTTGTTTTTGGGTGATTACTTGGTTTATCAGTTGTTTTGATTTTATTTTATTGATAGTTGAATCGTTTACCCATTTCAATTTCATGACTGGAAAGCATAAACTTGAAATCCTTTTATAAGCACATTGAATGAACTCTAAAAGTTTTCATCTTGTGAAATCAAACAAACCTTTGGAAGACCTAAAATCAAAAAACATTTAGGCATGGTGAATATGTGACCATGTGAAAATTCTATAAAATTTTCATAGCATAAGGATAAAACCAAATCGAGGGAAATTTATGTTATTATTAAACCAATTTTGAAAGGTTGATTATTTCCTTATCCTTTACGATTTTGGTTATGTATTTCTTACCTTACCATATGATTTGAATGTTGCAATAAACTGTTCTGTCAATGTCTTATCTACGTATGACCTGGCTAGCGTCCATGCTATGAAACCATTATCTCTCTATCCTGTCCACCAATGATCACATTCATTTCATCTTTTGGATGGTCCTTCATGACCAGAGAGTAGGTTTTAGGAGACGAAGTGGTTTTTGAGTTTTTTTTCCTTTGGTTTTGGGTGTTTAATCAAATATTGAGGTGGAAGTCATGGTATCGTCCCTCCGAGCCCTTAGTTTTTGGTTCACTATTAGCCATGTAAATTCAACCATTTGTTTTGGTTTAGCTCGAGCACATACCCCTCCATTTTGCATCATTTGGTATATTGTGCACAAGCTGATGGTTCCTGTGGTTAGGGTGGAGTGGAATGGCTCATAGGATTTGCTATCTGTTGACAGGCAAAATTGACCGTCCGTCAACTGGGAGAGTGGAACTGGTCCGAGGTTGTCTAAATAACTCAAGTCATTTGGAATGGACCACCCTGACGAGTTTAACGGCTCCGTTGGCCGCTCTAAGGTCTTTCAAGAAAACCAAAGAGAGAATTGATCTGAGCTAA
>CBVK0100300858.1:0-12968 GCA_900067695.1 Picea abies
TATATATGAATCATGGTTGTTTTGGTTGTCTTCATGAAT
Source organism: Picea abies (assembly GCA_900067695.1). Classification (NCBI taxonomy): domain Eukaryota; kingdom Viridiplantae; phylum Streptophyta; class Pinopsida; order Pinales; family Pinaceae; genus Picea; species Picea abies. The sequence continues at coordinate 40 of CBVK0100300858.1, forward strand.
ACTGGAACTATTTCTTCAATTTTTGGAGTAAGTGTCTCATCATAGTATTCTCCCTCTTGATGGGAGAATCCTATGGACACACATCAGGCTTTGTACATATGCAACATGCTTGATCTATTATATCAATATTGGAATTCAAAACTAACTTCCATTCTAGTTTCACGAAAAAAATCCATATCTAGTCCTTTTGATTGGATTCCTTCTCTTACACCGAAACAAGAAAGTCTTCCTAAGAGATTTCATGTTTCATAGAGGTCTCTGAAGCTACGATATGTTCTTCTCGACTTATGCCATCTCTCTTCTATTTATGAAAAATTGTCTCCTTTTCCCATATGGTATTCTCTGAGATCAGACTCATTCTGAGTCTTGATTTCTTCTAAGTCTGCAAGTACTTCATCATCTCTACAGGATATACTTGGTTTTAATACCAAGTCTAAATATGAAAATCTGAGTCAGACTTTCAAATGAATTTTTCTTTCTATCAAGGTGGCTTCATTATCCTTTGAAAAATTATACTGTGAGTTCTTGTTCTAATGTTTGGAGCCTTCTAGTCCTTTGTACTAAGACAATACGCTATCTTGACAGAAATGTAAGTTAGAGAATAAACTCTAATCTTAATCCAATACCTTGAATTTAATTTTGACCAAGGGTTAGTATGATGGTCATAACTTCATCGTACAACCTAGATGTTCATAAGGTAAAAAAAATTCATAACAAATAAATGCATATCAAAATGATCAAACCTGGAGTGTATTATTCTTCTGAATGTGTTGGATCTGAGATCCTTCTAGATCTATGAAAAAATATCCCTTCTCCTACAAGTACCCTTTAGAATAATAATACATTTTCAACATATGTAAGTACATACCTTTGATAGTATCTTTCTAGGGTAAGGTTTACTAGGACAATAAGACAACAATCCCAACACTTCACAAATAAACATTTCACTGCAATTGGTACTACAGTTGGTGTTGCAATTGATACTACTACTGCAACTACAAATGTGACTAGTATTGCAACTGCAACTGCAATTGGTAATGCAACTGCAACTGTAATTGTAACTTAGGGTTTTATGAGGAAACCCTATTTTTTCTACTTTCAAATTTTGAAATTTTGATCTAGGGACTAGATGCGTTGGGCTGAAGTGAGTAGGCTAGAGAAATATGTTTTAGGAAAATCCAAATTTTACCCCTTGAAACTGATCCTGTGCAAATCCAAACTAGAACTTTTGGTATTGGTTCTAGTTTCCTAGTTTTCTAGTTTCCTGGTTTTCTAGTTTTCTAGTTTTCTGGTACCAGTGAAAACTAGGGTTTCACTTTCCAGAGGATCTAACCACTACAAAGGTATGCTCAAGCTGCCAATGAGTTCACTAGGCTAGGGCACACTTCTGTAGATGGTTTTTAGTATGAAATTCCCTTCCAAAAAAAATCCCTAATTTTCTTGTATGACAACAATGACGTTTTTTGTTATCCAGTGAAAGTTTATCTATTCAGTCAAGATCTAATACCATGTTTAATTTAGAGTTTGTATTAAGTTCTTTTCAATTTAATATACAATAATGGCATAATCAAAATCACTGAGAGAAGCACAATCACAAGGTACACAAAATTTTATCCTGGGAAACCCTCATGGGGGAGAAAACCCAAAAACAACTTCCTTAATATAGATTGCCAATACAATGCCAAGATAAAATACCAAACACAAGAGAATATCCAACACTGAGCAATGCACCTCTCTCTCTTCTTCTTCCGACAACTATAGCTACCTTCAAACTTGCGCACTAGATTAGTGACTTGGGTTAGTGAATGAATGAGGCTATGTCCTCTCTTATTTATACTAGCTGACAGGTGCTAGGGATGTGTCTCTTCACCAAGCTAGGCCAAATTTTTCACTTAGTGGCTAAAACCACTTTAATTATCCCTCGGGTTTGACTTCTCAATTAGCATGATATAAATAGGGTTTGACCAATCCACAAAAGGGGATTTTGTCATAAATAAGTCACGACATGATCGATCCACAAAAGGGGATTAATATATAAGAAAATGACTCAATAACAAATAGAATATTCTTTGCAGTTACAATATTTAAACACCTTTTTCCATGTGTCCTCCTTTAGATTGATGGCTAGGATGAATCTCTACCTTCAGGACTTCATAGAATCCTCACTTAAAAGATATTTGTCACTCCTTTCCTCTGAAGTATTGGTTATCCATACCTCATGATTTGCTTCCATATTTCTTCCTCTGAACGATCATTCAGATCAACTCTAGACTTTAGGACTCCAGAGAGATTGAAATCTTCTTCTCGCTATTCTCCCAGACTCCTGGTCTTCCTGATACGACGATTTGATGACATGTATCCTTTAGGATTGGAAGACTCTAATTATATCTGAGCTTTGGGACTTTGGGGATCCCAATTCATCTAGACTCCAAATCTCCCAAATGCGCGAAGTCCGAAGGACATTAACGGTTAACCCTTGCCAAACTCCTCTAGATATGACAATTGTCATCTCTCGTTCAATTTCTCGACTGGATATCGATCATTGATATCCAATATTTGATAACTCCTCCTTTGATCTCGACACATGATTTCTCCCGAACATGAAGTCTTAACAAATTACAGGGTTAAACCCCACTCTACTTCTCTTGATCGGATGGTGACGAGAGATCCTAGATCCTCCCAAAACAAATATATTTCATTGATCTCTTAAAACAAAGAAACTCCTTCTTCCTTAAGGATTTCAACTTTATCCTTTCTGAGCTTTGAACCTCTAGTGCACTCCTTGCATACTTGAACTTATAAAAAAATTTGGACTTAGATATTTTTTCAAAAACCTCCCTTACGCACTCCTTGTGCTCGTCCCCTCTATAAATTCTTCAACACTTTGACTAAGTGTTGGCCCGACAAACTCCTTTCATGGGTATTCTCCAAACTTGTCTCTCCTCTAAGTGACATTTCACTCCTTTCACTTCGAAGTAAAGTTTCACGCTACCTCTTCTGAGCTTCTGAGTCAATCTTGACTCAATCTTCACACTCCTTGCGGGATCTATGCAGTCCTTGCACTAGAACTCTCAAAAGATAAACGATTGAAACTTATGGAACATCAAAGGTTCCCACACTTAACCATGAAATGCATACTCAAACACATGAAACACATAACACACATAGAACATAAGGAAACATCACATGTACTCAATGAAATCAGAAGAATACAACAACACACATTTGCAATCAAACTTCTCTGCTTGTATTCCTTCAACAAATTATGTACATGGACTCTTACAACTTTCTAGAACTCGCTGCAAAAACTAACATCGACAATAATAACATACAACAACTCTCTGAGATAATGATCAACAACCTCATTTGGGCATACATTACATATATTTGTACATGGAGAGGCTTCTCGAGGCTTCCCTTCAGACTACCTTAGTGATATAATATCATATTTAATACATTCATCTACTAAGGACTATTATGTTGAATGAGAATTTACAAACTAGATAAGAACTGATGCTCAAAATCTATACAACCCTACATATAATTAAGATGATTACAATCTTCAAAGACCTTATGTGATGGATCTTGCCTCAAAACATTTAAAACATTTAAATTACAATGTTTTCAAAATATCAAAATAAACATGCTCTCCTTGGGATCAAAATAGATTTCAAATGCACACACTGGGTGTTGAGTTGTTCTCCACTCAGCCTCTTTAATTGTTGATGGTGGTGCTCCTGCATCATACTCCTGTAGCCAAAAATTCATGAACTCCTATCCATAAGCTCCTGCATTGTTTTTCCATGTCTCTAAATATCAGATTCAGTTACTCAAATAACATCCTCTGTTGGGTGATCCTTCCACCTCACCGGGTACTCAAAATAAGTCGTTCTCACGGTCTTTTTTCCAATCCTATGATCTATAATTTTCTCCATATGTGGATTTTCTATTGTGGGAATATATTTCTCCCACTGTATCTCCTTATGATCATTTGTTCCTCCTATATCATCCATCATGTAAGGGTACATGTATGCAACATTGAATATGGGTGATATTCCCACATTTTTTGGTAGCTCAATCTCATAACATGGTCCTATTTTCTTCATCTTTAATTTGTTGTATGTTCCCGTTGGGAACCTTTCTTTCCTCAGGTGTGCTAAAAATTGATCTCTGACTTCAAAATGAACCTCTCTTCTTTTTTGATCAATTATGATCTTATACTTCTTACTACTATCCTGTAGTTGTCCCTATATCTGATCATAGAGATTTTTCATCTCTGCAACAATGTCTATTTCTCTTGCACTTCAGAACTCATCATGTCTCAAATATATCAACTCCGAAATTCCTCTTGGATGCATCCCATACACTATTTGGAATGGAATTTTCCCAGTTCTTCGTTTCAGTGAATCATTATAAGAAAACTCTACCTAGGGAAGAATTTGATCCCACTAACTATGAAGTTAAGTGAATAAACTTCTTATCAAATTCCCTAAACTTTGATTTACCACCTCAATTTTTCCATCTATATGAGGGTGATATGTTGAACTAAAGGACATATTTGTCCCCAATTTTTTTCCATAGATTTCTCCAAAAGTGTCCCACAAATTTGGTATCTCTATCTGACAGTATGATTTAGGGAAAGCCATGCAATCTCACAACCTCCTTTAAAAATAAATTGGCTATGGGAGTAGCATCACTTGTTTTCTGGCATGGTATGAAATGTGCCATTTTTTTAAATCTGTCAACCACTACAAATATGGAATCACTCCCCCTCTGGGTTCTTCACAATACCAACACAAAATCCATGCTTATGGCATCCCACAACCTGTCTGGAATAGGAAATGGCTAATACAGACCAATGTTTTGTTGTTTCCATTTTTCATACTCTCAGACTCTACATTTTCCCACAAATTTCTTCACATCAAATCTCATACATTTCCAATGGTATGAATAACTCGGTTGTGCATAATTATTATCATGGCCAAAGTGTCCATCCAATCCTCCACTATGTTTTTCTTTCAACAGGTTGTGTCTCATTGAGCATTTCAGAATACAGATTTGGTTTCCTTTGAAAAATAGTCCATCTTGGATTAAATACTCTATCCATTGACTTTCGTCCCTTAGAAAAGTGTTCTCACATTTTTCATAAGCCTCTTTAAAATATAGATCTTCACGATACATTCCATTATGGTGTTCAAACCCTAAGGTCTCCACTTGAAATTCCTGCATAATCAAACATCTCCTTCTCAAAGCATCAACAAATTTGTTAGCTCTACCACTAATGTGCTTAATAACAAAAGTAAAATTATGCATGAATTCTACCCATTTAGCACATCTTTGGTTGAATTTCTCCTGTTTGGTTATGAATTGTAAAGACTGATTGTCACTATACAATACAAATTCCTTCAGAATAAGATAATGCCTGGATTTTTTTAGATCTTGTATTACGACATAAAACTCCTTATCATACATTGAGTACTTCCTCTTAGTGTCATTTAGATTCTCACTGAAATAAACAATATGCTTATTGTCTTGGCTCAATACTGCACCAATAACTACTCCACTTGCATCACATCTCACTTGAGATTTCTTCTTAAAATTTGGCAAAACCATAATCGACTTTTCTGTTATCTTCTCTTTCAATAATCTAAATATTTTTTCATCTTTTGTTGTCCAATTAAAATATCGATGCTTTTTCTTTATGGTGTCTAGTATGGGTGCACAAATGCCACTAAAATTCCTGATGAATTTTCTATAAAATCTCACTAATCCATGGAAGCTCCTCACCTCAAATATGCTTCTTGGAGAAGGCCATTCTTTGATTTCTCTTACCTTCTATGGATCCATCTTCAACTCATTTGAAGAGATCAAAAAACCCAAGTATATGAGTTATGTCTTCATGAAAGAACATTTGTTCAGATTTATCAGTAGCTTCTCCTTCTAAAAAATCCTCAACACCAGCTTCAAGTGTCTCAAATGTTCTCCTTTAGTCTTGCTAAAAAGTAAAATATCATCCAAATACACAATTACAAACTTACGAATGAAATCTTTGAGTACTTCATTCATCAATCTCATTAATGTGCTTGGGGCATTCATCAAGCCAATTGGCATGACAAGCCACTTATAAAATCCTTCATTCATTTGAATGTTGTCTTCCATTCATCTCCCTCTCTCATTCTTATCTGATGATAACCACTCTTCAAGTCTATATTGGAAAAATAATTTGCTCCACCTAAGCAATCGATCAAATCATCCATTCCGGGTAAAGGAAATCTATACCTGATGGTGATCTTGTTGATGGATCTAGAATCTGTGCACATTCTCCAACCCCCATATTTATTTGGACTTAAAACAGTTGGTACTGTGCATGGACTCAAACTTTCTTTGTTTAAACCCTTATCCAACAGCGCTTGGACTTGATTCTTGACCTCTTCATTTTGTTGAGGTGTCAACCTATATGTTGATTTATTTGGCAAAATCACTCCTGGAATAAGGTCAATGTGGTGACTAATAATCCTAATGGGTGGTAAAGAACGAGTTAACTCATCCACCATGATATCAAAAAAATTACCCAACAATTCCCGAATCTATACAGGAAGATCATCCACAAAAGTTCTTGTAAGGATGACTCTGGGCTTTCTCACCACAAAAAACTGCATCTCTAGTTCCTTCTTGAATTCATTCAAGATTTCCTTCCCAATCATGAGAAGTATGCTTGGCATAGCTTCATCCTTCACTCTCTTATCCTCCATTAGAAGAAACATATGTGTACGACCTTTCTTATCAAGGGTGTAAGTATTTTTTCTCGCATCATGTATGAAATTTCTGTCATATTTCCATGGTCTTCCCAACAAAACATGTCAAACATCCATATGTATGACATCACACAAAATATCATCCTTATAACCTCTTATCTTAAATTCAACATTGCATTCTCGACTTACCATGACTTGGTGTCCCTTCTGCAACCACGATACCTTGTATGGGTTCGAAAGTGTAGTTGTCTCCAACTCCATATTTTCCACCATTTCCATGGATACCAAATTCTCAGTACTCCAACTATCTATGATAACTTTACATACCCTATCCTTGGTTTTGCAAGTAGTCCTGAAAAAACCGTTTCTCTAAACTGGCTCTTTTGCTTCTTTCTTTGGTTTTAAGAGGGATTTCCTCATCATGAGGGATTTCCCATCTTCTGCTGCTTATGCCTCCACATTCCTCTTATATGCTTCATAAATGTGAGCATATCCACCTCCTTCTTTATTCCTCTTAGGAAATTCCCAAGACATATGCCCTGTCTTTCCACAGGCATAACATTTCACTTTTCCTCCTGTGCCTCTTCCTCAAGAAAAAGAGTTTCTGCCACCATATTTTCCCCCTCGGGAACTTCCTCCTATTTTTGTATGACCGTGGTAATTTCCAGCTTCAATTCTGGGTTTCTAGAATTTCTCTCAGACTGTTCCTCTACCTCTGTATGGATTCTTTCCTCTGTTTCATTGGCTTTCTTTTTTGGTCAACTTATCCTCTTCTTTTAGTGCCACCTGATAAGCTTCTTCCATCTTTCTCATTGTCATCATGATGAGTTCATCTTGGATTTCATATCTCAGGCCATTAATATACATGGAAACTTTTTCTTCATCGTTCTCTCGATGTCCTTCTCTGATGTTCATCCTGTAAAACTCTTCAGTGTACTTCTTCACTGATAATCCCTTCTGTCTCAAGTTCTGCAACTTCCTAAACATATTTATATGGTAATCCTTGGGTATGACTTTAGATTTTAATTTAGCTACTCTCCTGTCCCAACTTTTTATTTTTTGCTTACCTTTGTATCTTCTATCGGCTTGTAGTTCATCCCACCATAGCGCTGCATGTCCCTTCAATATGTTAACAACATGCTTAACCTTCTTTTCATCATTGATCTCATCATAATCGAAGTAATTGCCCAAATAAATTACCCAATCCAACAACTCCTCAACATCCAAATTTCCTTCATACATTGGGACTTTTATTTTTTCTCTGGCCCCCATTTTTACAACAACTCTCAACAAGCATTCCTCTGCAGCTTCTTCTCCTGCAACCCTTTCTACTTCCATTTCTTCACTCTTGTCCTCACTGATGTCACAAACATCAGATTCTCTTCTATGCAATGTCTCCATGGCATCCATTCTTGTACGAAGTTGCCTCATCTATTGTTCCATGGTTGGATTTTCTACAGGTCTCTCCCCACATCTTCTTGGCAACATGGTTCTGAACTTTCTTTCACATAGAGATTAATTTGGGCTTTGATACCACTTGATGCATAACCTGTACCACTCTCGGGGCCTACGCGACCTCCTACTATAGGATCTATCGACTTCGAGAGATCAATTAGTTGAAAGAATTCTTCTAAGCCCACAAATCCAGTACACATGCCTTAAACCTTCTTTCTTGAATGCAAAATATGCTTATTGAGGGTCCCTGATAACTGGCAAGCCCTACCTGGGACCATGGGGAAAAATCTGTGGCATAAACCTCAAGTCTCTGAAGAATTCAAGACTTCAGAGCTATCCAACTTCTAAAGTCTCAATAGAATAGGAATCCAATACTTTTAAACACTGAAGTAATGGAGCACCGAACCACAATAGGGATCAACGACTCACATCGTCCGCTCCAATCTATGACATGGATTGATTTCAAGAATTTGGGCTTTGACAAGTCTGCCCGCTCCAATATACAATTATTCTAGAGGGTTGAACTCTGAATAAGGTAGGATGACTCTTATTCTCCTACCAGATCAATGGTTGATACCCCACTTCACCCTTTCGGGCTTTAAGAGTTTTTGAATTGCCACTCCACAATTCTACTGGAGTGCTAGACTGATGAATACACACAACAAGAAATCAATGGACTACACCTTCCCGTCGACCAATGGTCACGATTTACTCTGGGACTCTGGGATTTAGGATTTCTAGATGTCTAATACTTTAAAACCTATGGAGCGCCGGACTAGCAAACTCATGAAGGAATCAAATCAACAACTACCACACTCCTTCAAATGGAGGACTTAGATCTATTTCGTACTTCAAGTGTCTGCATGTGTGTACAATGAAAATACTTATATCTCCCAAATGTTGAAATGCCAAAGAACCTCCCCTTCCTCCATGTGTCCTCCTCCAGATCAACAACTAGGATGAATCCCGTGGTTCGGGACTTCAGAAATCCTTTCTTCCAAGAAATAATTCACTCCTTTCCCCCGGAGTACTAGCTCTGCGGACCTCCATATCTAATGCCACATGTCCTCCTCTGATCGATGACTCAGATTGACTACAGACTTCAGGACTCTAGAGGGATCGAACATATGTTCCCTCTATTCTCCTAGACTTCTGGTATTTTGGATTTGATGATCTGCTAACACTTGTCCTTGGGAAGTTGACAACTGCGATTAGCTCCGGCCTTTGGGGATCCTGATTCCTACATGCTCTATGCTCCAAATATCCTAAATACGTGAAGTTCGAAGGACTTTAAAGGTTAAAACTTGAGTAACTTATCCATATACGAAGGTGACGAGAGATCCTGGATCCTTCCGATCAGATCTCATTCGTTCGACCCTTAAAATAAACAAACTTCTCCTCCTTAAGGATTTTGATCGCTATCCTTCCTGAGGTTTGTTCCTTGAGGTATTTAAGACCTCTAGCACACTCCTTGCGTCCTTTGAACTTCTAAAAGATTTTGGACTTAGAGATTTTTTCGAAAATCTCCCTACGCACTCCTTGTGCTCTTCCTCTCTGAGATTTCTTCAACACTTCGACTAAGTGTTGGCCTGGCACACACTTTGTATGGGTCTTCTTCAAACTATTCTCTCCACTGAGTGATTATGCACTCCTTGCACTTCCTCTGTAAATTTTCACGCTACCTCTTCTGAGCTTCTAATTCAATTTTCACTCGGCCTTCACACTCCTTGCACCATAACTCTCAGAAGATAAACAATTGAAACTTATAGCAACATTAACAGTTCACACATCTAACTGTGAAATGAATTCTCAAGCACATAAAACAAATAAAAAAGAGAACATGACATTCACTCCATAAAACTCAGAAATAAGTAACACCATGCATTTGGAATCAAAACTTTTCTTCTTGTATTCATTCAACAAAGTATGTACATGGACTCATACAACTCTCTCCAACTCTCTAAAATAACTAGCAACAACAACAATAATATTCAACAACCTCATTTGGGCATCGGTTACATATATTTATACACACAGAGGCTTCTCGAGCCTTCTTGCCAACTACCTTAGTGCTATCCTATCACAATTAAAAACACCTATCTACTAAGGATTATTACAATAAATGGCCATTACATTCAATGATGAGTTGATGCTCAATATCTATACAATCCTAACTTTCATTAAAGAAAATACAATCTCATGTGATCTCATAAAATGGATCAAGCCTCCAAACATTAAAAGATATTTAATTACAACACTTTCAAAATATCAAAATAACACACTCTCCTTGGGATCAAAATTGATTTGAAATGTGCACATTGAGTGATGAGTTGTCCTCCACTCGACCTATTTAATTGCTGATGCTAATGCTCTTGCATCAATTTCAATGAATGCACTATACTCCACAATGTTTTTGGTTGCAGGACCAAGGCATATGCCCCTTGAACTCACTAGTTCGTCAATGGGAGAGAAAATCACCCAAGCAATAGAAGAAATATTCTAGATACTATGACTTGTGCCATCTATGAAGTCTACATGTATTGCAATAGACATTGCCATATGCAAATCAAGAATCAAACATGATAATAAATGAATTGAGACAAACTACACACATAAAATAAAAATGCACACCACACAAAAAATAAAATACATTATATATAAAGTACCATGAGACCATGCAACCTATGGATAATACTTTTTCAGATAAATCCCATTGTGAGGCTCTGGGAGGGGATTTCTATCATAGTCAACTAACTTGTAGGCCCCTTTACACAACACATTTATGACAATGTAAGGACCATGCCAAATGGGTTTAAACTTACCTGTACCTAACTTATCATGGTCCCATTCATAGACAAAAACCAAGTCACCTCTACAAAAACATGAGGTCGAACCATTTTTTAATATTGGGATTTGACATGCTTCTTATGAGTCTCATTGGCCATTGCAACTTCTCAATGTTTCTCATCAATATGAGTCAAATACAAGAGATACTATTCATCAACAAAAGTATTGGGAAAGAGTTCTACGACTAGTTTCAATGAAAAAAAAATTCATTCAATTGGTAGAATTGCCTCCATGCCATAAATGAGTTCAAATAGTGTAAAATTGATGGCAGTCTTAGATGAGGTTTGATAGGCACATAATGCTAAAAATAACATAAGATGCTAGTTGATCTTGTGTTTCTCCACCATCATCTAGATCATGTTTTTCAACACCTGATTGATGGATTCGACCTAACCATTCAACTGAGGATAATAAGGTGTTGATTTCTCATGGAAAATCCCAACTTGACATCTAGTTTGGTCATCATTTAGTTGTGAAAATGGGACCTATGGTCTGTCAGAATAGTCTTAGGTACACCAAATTGTGCTATGATGTGATTGAACATGAATAATATTTTTGTGGTTCCATCATTAGAAAATTTAGGCAATCCCTTGTCCCATTTAGTGAAACAGTCCATAGCCACGATGATGTAGCCATGTCCATTGGTTGAGGAAGGATTACATGTCATCAAATCAACCCCCCATTTGGAAAAGGGACCAATGAAAACCACAATATGTAATGGATCAGGATGAGCACATATTTTTCGAGTGAAGACTTGACAAGGGTGACACTTGTTGGGTTGTTATACTCTTTGTAGTGAAAGAATAATCATTTGATTTCCTAATCAAGGTCAATTGACTGGGTGATAAGTTTATCGATGAGTCGAGTCAAGTTGATGCAGGTTAAGTTGAGGTTGAACTGATAGACCATGAAGTAGAAGGTGGAAATGATCAATCGGGAAGTCGAAAGGTTAGCCGACAGGAGGTCGAGTGGAAACCAAATGAAGATAGACTAGAATTCGACTGGGTAGTCGATTGGAAACTGATTGGTAGTCGAATATAAAAAAATCCTGATATTCACAGGATTGTAGCTAATCATTTGTGTGGATTTGTAACTATTTTTTGGGTGCCATGATTTAGGATTTTTGCATGTTGTAAATCCTATAAATAAGGTGTGTTGTAATTATAATAAGTTGATGTTTGTGTTGGTGTTACTAGTCATGTCAATGCAAGACGAATTGGTTGCAGGTTTTTTCTTGTGTAAATACAGAGAGTATGATGGGGATTTTCTTATGTGTAGACCAAATTTAGTCATGTAAATCTTTATTCATTGAATGAATAAAACAACAAGAGAGAAATATACTCAAGGAATGTAGGTTTTCTCGATTTTGGGTTTCTAGGGTACAATATCTATGTACTATGTGTGTTTGTCATTTATTTCATGCTTGTATATTTATTCTCTTTACTAGTTGGTTTAATGTAAAAGGTTATTTTACCCAACATTTGGTATTATATCTTATTTATTGATTTGTACAAGTTGTATCAGAGCAAGGTTAAGCCATATCTTGGATCTGAGCTAAACGTAGGTCTAGTGGGAGTTGTAAGTAAGATATATTGAAAGTTTTTCATGAAATAATGACAAGTAGTTTGAGAATAGAGATCGAAAAATTCGATGGGAATATTTTTTTTAATATTTGGAAGCTTAAGATAGAATATCTCTTTGTACATTGAGAACGACATAAAATTGTAAACCTAAAAACCATTCCGATGGGTATGTCAAGGGAAGAATGGGAGAAAATTGTATATTTTAACCATGTACAATTAATGATTGCGAATAGATTCTTAATACAATTAGAAAATATACAATGACGCACGCACACACACACACACACAG
>CBVK0100300859.1:0-12968 GCA_900067695.1 Picea abies
TCAAAAACCTAAACTCTTTCTTCAAGGGCTATCAAAAATCTATTTTTCAAATAAATGAATGGAGAATGATTTTAGATTCTTCCTATGTCCTAACTTGAACTTTTCTTTCCTTTTCTTATGAATGTGGGATAATATTCTCTCAATTATTTTCCACCCTAACCCACGGAAACTCAATTAAGCTAAAGAAATTATCATTAAGCAGATAAGGACATTACACAAGCAAAAGTGATTACCAAAAAAAATATACAAATGCATCAATGTTGTTGCATGTCCAATGCATCAAAATATCCCGAAATTAACCAATCACTTGACTAATTCAGGATTTTACTTAACTTTGAATAAGATATAGACAATGTTGTTGCATGTCGAAGGCATGCTTGAAACAAGCAAGATGGTGAAATCGGTTCCTTTCAGAAGGGAAAACAGTTGCTTCCATATATGATTTTATTTCCAAATAGAGAGGAAATGAAGTAATATGATAACCTGTATAGTTTTAGTGCCCAAAATCCTATGTTACCAGAAACAGAACAGGCGCTGGCATTCCTGTAGTAAAAAGGCCTAGAAACGGAATAGGACAAACAACGTTGTTTTCTGCAGCAGTTTCCATTTCTAAGGCCACGAAACCATTTCTTGAGAAACAGACCTTTTCTTATGAGTCGTTTTTACATTAATCTAATCTGTTCTCAAAAACATCTTCCAATTTTTTTATATTTTAGTATTTTTTTTATAAAAAAAAATCTTCTAATTTTTTTATATTTTAGTATCTTTTTCTATTAAAAAATAAAATAAAATAATTTTATTAATGTTCAACAAATAAAATTGAAAAAAAATATAAAATAATTTTATTAATGTCCAACAAATAAAATTGGGATCAAACTTGTAGATTAAGAACACCTATTTCTGATTTGTATTACCTGAATAGGCATTTGAAATTAATTTTGTTAAGGCTTAGAGAACTGTGGTTACAACTTACATCAGTTGTTGCATACGCAATTGGGATTTATAGCACTTCGGTACCTCCCTCTTGCTTGGGCATGGACTGGAACTGCTATCACTGGGGTGAGTTTATTTTATATTCCAAACTATGCTTTCATGATACAGAGCATATTAATTTACAATTTGGGAATCTCGTCTATCATGTCTTAACTTTTTGTTTGTATTCTTTTGTTAATTGTAATTTTTAGTAATAGGACATGATCCGTGTGCATTAGGAGTGAGTTAATAAATGGATAAACTCAATTTTCCAGGTGAATTTTTTATTTAAGTTTTTTTTAAATATGTAAATGTGTTAACTTAAGAGCAAAATTTTATAGTCAAAATTCCCATTAATAAGGTAAAAATCGTAGAACTATAACATCCTGCAAAATTCTTATCAGATTTGGAAAAAAAAAATCAATGAGAAAAGAATTGAGTTAGTGCACTTATTAGACACAATATTAACCTTAACCGGATTATCTACTTTTGAGGACTCTACAATATACAATCTTCCTTCCGACCTTCTCTTTTTGGTAATATTTTTGTATACAGTGTTAGATATCAATAATTTTTGTATATACAGTGTATATGTTTCTTATATGCAAAACCTTTGGATTGCGTTTCTCGTACCGCTCCTGTTTCTCGTTTCGTTTCCCACTTCTCATTTTTGGTAATTTGGTCAAAATCACTGCATACACTATCAGTCACATCAAACACCAGAATTGTCGTCTCGAATTCGCATTCAGAGATAAATTGCATAATGGAATTACTCAGTCGACAAGTAGTAGCCAGCACCAAATCGGGTAGGGATACGTCTTGTCGGATAAAGAAGGAGAGATGACAAGTGAGGCGTTGGGTTCAAACCCAACAAAGGAAATAGGGAAATATGGCTCTGGTTAAGCACTAAAAAGCTACCGACAGCCGCAACAGGGCTTGGGGTTTTATACTTTGCAAATAAACAATGCCCATATCAAATCTTGGGAAGCCAACGCATGCATCACTTTCTTGTAACGAAATAGTATATACCCCTCTTATTTCCGAACATGTTATTTCTTTCCTTGTTTGCAGGCACAGGGGATGGATGAGATAGCAGTCCAATGGCAAGAATTAACCAAATATACAGTATGCAAATGATTTGGAAGAAAAAATACACTAGCTATACTCATTGACCTTGTAGGCACAGAGGAATGACGCCAGTGTCCAACTTAATAATACCCAAGAGCCAAAGACGAAAAGACAACACTGGGCGAACTGTATAAGCAGAGAGCCTGACCAAGAAAATGCAGAGTAAGAAGAATGACGAAGGGAAATGAAGACGGAAGGGATCATGCAAACAAACTCATCTGGCAAGAGTTCCTATTAATCTTACAGCATCTGAACTCAAACATAAAGAAAACTATATTAACCTTACAACATCTGAACTCAAACATGAAGAAAACCACAGTTGCAGAGGGCCAAGCTCTTACCTCGTTCATAAGATTTGAACCTCTTTCAGGACAATCACAAAAATCTACCAACAATCAAACGCCACCACCATGCATAGCAATTCCAAATCCTTCATATAAATGGACCAGAGATCATCACTTACAAGGAAGAACAATGAGACCCAGAGGTCGATTTGCAAGGCTAACACAAAGGGAGAAGAACCAGTGCACGGTCTAACAGATGCCCATTCCTCTAGCCAAAGTCCCTGCCCACTCTATTCAATGCTACCAGTAACCGCGTGGCAGATTCATAAAATTTCATATATCGCTTTCCTCTTTGTTTTTTTTTCGACCCGGCGTCACAATTGCACGTGCTCTCTGTGACATTTCCATCCAACAGCTTTACAAGTAATCCATCCCATCCAACAGTGTTTTGAATCAATTTATGAAATTTTGAAGGAAAAAATAAATTTTGTTATAAAAATCTGATTGCTGCACACTGAACTAATAAAAAGTCAAATCATTTAACTATAAGTGAAAAGTATACAAGATGCCCAAAAAAAAATGTGAAAAAGTAATGAAAAGTATATTTCTAGGCAAGACCATTAGTTAAACAGAAAATCTATAAAGCTGAAGCACAGAAGAAAACGCAGAGCACAAAGAAAACACGGAATTAACCGCCAGAAATAATGGCAGACACGAAATCGTACCTTGCTAAGTGGATCCAGAGATCAGGGGCCGCGGAATCGATCGAATTTGAGTAGAATTCGGGCACTTCGATATAACAGTATGTGCCCAAAACCTGTACTAGACTGCATCAAATTACTATCGTGTACATGTTAAAAGGATGCAGTGTTGTAATTCAAGGACGGACCATATTATATAAATCTAGCTGGCATTTTTTTTTTTTTCCAGAAAAAAATTAACGCAAATTTATATTAAGTATAATTTTTTTTACAGCATCATCACAGAGACATGTAAACAGTCCCAGAACAGTCCAATAAAAATGGTGACAGGAGAATAACACCAGAAAGCTGAAATACTAGTAATAGACAGAAGGGAAAAAGCACAGTGCCGGCTGGCATCTTAACTGAGTGGGACCATTCTGTGTTAGAAGTTTGTGAGATTTTTATGTTTGGAAGCTTACTTTTTAGTTTAAGTTTTTTCGCATATGGTGTATAGTTATGGTATTATTTTATTTTAGAGATTTTGAGTTTATTGTTGTGTATATATTAGTATTTTTTGGTTTGTGGACATTGTTTATATATAATATTTATTTTTAAAGTTGTTTGGTTTGTAGTTGTAAGATTTTTTATGTTTTGAAGTTTATTTTATAGTTTAAGTTTTATGGATTGGGTTGTTGTTTGTGAATGGTATTATTTTGAGATAGGTTTTTTTAATTTGTGGATGTAAGATTTTTATGTTTTGAAAAGAAAAGTTGGTTTTATTTTTTTTACATATAGTATTTTTTGGGGGTTCTTTATGGTTGTTATTTATGTATAGTATTATCTTTAGAGTTTATTAGTTTGTAATTGTTTATATATGTGATATAAAATATATTGGAGTTTTGTTTTTTTTGTTTGTGGTTGTAGTTTCTCTAATGTTATTTAGTCTATTATGATACCATATTATAAATCTAAGTTAATACATATTAGGAATCTAAATTAAGATTTTATTTTTTTTAAGTATATATGAATTTCTTATATTATCTTTATATTAATATTTTTTCCTTTTTATATTATTTCTATATTAACATTTTTTTTTCTTTGAATGTTTATTGACTTGTTATATTATCTACTAGTTCTAACTTTTAATCTATGTATTATTTTTAAAGTTTTTTGGTTTGTGGTTGTAGTCTATGTAACATTACATGGTATATTATGATATATTATGATGATATGTGAGGAATTCACATTAATACTCTTCTTATTTGTGGACATGTGGACTTCTTGTATTATCTCCATGTTAATATTCTTCCTTCTCTTCATTGAATACCTATTGACTTATTATATTATGTACAAATCCCAACTTCCAAACCAAGGAGGGATGCTCATTCCTAACTTCCAAACCATGGAGGGATGCTCATTCTTGATGATGCCATGTTTATTGTTGATTGTTGGGAGGTCATGGGCATATGGAGGTTCTCTTGCTTTGAGTGTTGTTGTAAATGCCCGTAAAACTTTTTAGGGCATGTTGATTAGCTACCCTTTTCACCTTAATTAATGGACTTACGCTCATTCTAATGACATGATCTAGCAAGCCTATATTCAATTGTATGTAGGAAATGAGATAGATCAAATCTATAGTGCTCAAATTTAGCTAACAAAGAACAACATCTCAGTCTCAAGATTGGAAAGGGACGGGGCAAGTTTTGATTGCTACTCTACATTGTTTTATGCTCATATGCCCATGGTCATGAAATCTATGGATGAGAGAATACAGAGGCACCTCACTTCCTATGGCACATTAGAGATAAGTTAATTGTCAATTACTCAACAAGATTTTATGATACAGATCATGGGAATTTAATCCTAAATGAAGGAGGGTGGTGTAGTAGTCATATTGGCAATTATTATAGATATCACATTTATAACAACTACAATTCAAAGAAGACCCATAAAACATGAACACTATAATAAGAAATGATGTTATCACATCAACATAGGGCCATATTTGATATGTTGGCATACAACATATGTATGTGTAAATGCTTTTGATTAATCAATGGGGAGTTATGAACTATAACTCTGCATTAACATTGTACAAAGCCATACCTTAACATGCAAGAGATATAAATAAGATACTTAGATAATTTTATTAATATCCAACAAATGAGCACTAAAGTAGGTCAATGGGACAGCCAAATACAATGATGTCAATATAAAGTGGGAGCTCAAAGATGGCTCCTATGAAAAGCAAGAAGCAGAAATTAAAATGTTGATCTAAGCTAGAGCTTGAGAACTATACTCCAAAACCAAAGCATATATGAAAGAAAGATGTACAAAAGGCATGGATCCAAAATTTGGAGTGTCAATAATAATAACGCTAGCATATGAAGGTCCGCTAGAGCTAGCTCCCTTAGCATCTGAGGTCGAGTGGTGAAAACTCAAGATAGAATATTGTTTGAAAGAGGATCTAGAGGAGGATATGGATTGCATTTTATATTTCTCCCTGGAAGAGATCAAGCATTGTTGGGGCTCAGGTGATCTCATTCGTCTACGAGTATGGGATCTGGACTGACAAAGCCATTAAGGCCTCTAGGAGATGGGGAAAGTCACATGAGCCCACACTGACCTATAATCAGAATCAAGGCTACTATATGTCTATCTCTTAATGCCCCTAACATATGGGAGCACTGTCAAAAACGAAGCGATCATTAGAGTGGATACTAGTCTAAAGGGTGGCTGGAGAATATGGGAACAAAGCCTAAGGGCCTCCCAGATGTATAAGGCCAAAGATATATGGTCAGGGTATCTGAAGAAACTAGAAAGGATTTATAACTCTCTGAACAGACAATGATACCACCCTCAGATCTTGTAATAGATGAGGCATTGAAAGATGAAGTGTTCCTCTGTCTCAACCTCCCAAAGATTGCATAATTAACAAATATTATTTGATCAATCGAACTACTACTCCACCTCTACTTGAATTCTATACGAGCCTACTCTGAATTAACCTAGACAAATCCAAAGAACATGACTCTAATGAGAACGAGTGTAGAGAAGTCAAACAATAAGATTGTCCCTTTACTACGTGAAGTG
The DNA here is from genome assembly GCA_900067695.1 of Picea abies. Classification (NCBI taxonomy): domain Eukaryota; kingdom Viridiplantae; phylum Streptophyta; class Pinopsida; order Pinales; family Pinaceae; genus Picea; species Picea abies. The sequence continues at coordinate 6,161 of CBVK0100300859.1, forward strand.
CTCAACATAGAAAGCCATGTTTGGATGTAACATGCTCAATGGGTTTATCCAAGTGACCTTAATGAATTGCATGTATATGTCATCCCAGATGATCCTATTAAACTCTTGCTCAGTTGGTAAGACGTGACCTCATGCATCATGGGAATATTTGGATGGAGGAAGTTGGTCCATTGAAATGCCCACATACTTTAGAATATATTAGACCCCCAAAAGCCAACACCAAGCATGCCATGAGGGACTCACCAAAGCAATGGACTCCGATGAATAGTAAGCATGCCATGAGGGACTCACCAAAGCAATGGACTCCGATGAATAGTAAGCCAAGTATCAATATTGATACCACCCCATCTTCGAAGTTGGTGAAACTCTAAAATTGATGTATAAATGAAATAATGTTGAACACGGTCTCTAGTTAGAGGGGTCGGACCCCAAACTCTGTAAGGATTATAAAAGGAGGGATTGTTTGTTTGCATTTAACAATGTATCAAAGGAGAAGGATCTGCACCCTCCTGGTCAAGGCCCAATCAGACTCTAGTAAACAGGCCCCCCAAACCTCTGAACCATAAAGAATTGTGGGTCGAATGAGGGTATTCGTGAGAGATATCTTGGAAATGGTGACAAAAACACTATCTCTCAAGAAGGGTTGAGGATCCCTAGCCCTTGTTGACCCGAGGTTGAAGAGCATGCCTCAAACTAAAACGATACCCTGAGAATTGCCCTTAGAAAGAGACTTGAACATTAACATGCCTCTCACATGAAAGAGCAAGACATAAATATGGTGCATACCCTACCCGCTAACGATTTGAACATTGTAATACCTCTTCGCACAATGATTCACTACTTAGTCTATGGAGGTGTACACACCCTACTCCCCTTCATATTCAAACATGTGACCTCCAAGGAGGAAGCATGTGTTCTTAACTGTTAGGCCCACTCAAATTGTACTATAAAGTGGCATTAATCTTTAATTATGGTCAATGTACTTACATATATCTAACAAAATAGTTGACCATGTTAAATGAGTTTAGTGTGACCCATTATAATAATTTACATGACTAATTTATATGGACCTATAAAACCCAATGAAATAGTAACCTTATATGTTACACAAAAATTATATTGTGTTAGAGGGATCATATAAGACATGTCCTCAAAGAACTATAAATACTTATTATTAAGACTTCCTCGGGTTTATACCTAATTATTGATATGCTTAATTATCCATCCATCCATATTTGGACTTCATTTTTGTTGATCTTTGATAGTTTGAAGTAACATAATTGTTTTTCCATATTTTCCATCTATTTCCATGACTTTGCATTTTCTTGTTGATGTTGGTATTCAAACTTATCCTATCACCAAATTGTTCATTTAATTTTGTAACTATCTATGGCTCTAGAGTCTTTCTTTCTTGAAAAGTTGATATCGACATTTGTCATGTTGTCATGACCAAAGACTTACTTGATCATGAAAATGTTAACAACATTCCACCTATGCCATCTTTATGTCTTAGTCTTCATATATATCTTTATCACTTGATCTTACATGTGAGAGGTATGATAATGTTCAAATATATAACTTGCATGTTAAATTAGGTACTTATACAACATTAATGTGGGGTTAGAGTTCATAGCTCCTCATTGATCAATCAAAATCACAAGCATACATATAACATACATCAATATATCAAATATGGCCCTACGTTGATGTGATAATATCCTTTCTTATTCTAGTGTCATATTTTATGGGCCTTCTTTGTCTCGTAGTTTTTCGTAAGTAAGGGTAGGAATTCTTGTATATTACAAGTGGAAACAAAGTGATTACATATGTGGCATAGAGTTCCAAGTGATATGTATCATCCTAAAACCTCTATTGTGACCTATCAATCTCATAGCTTGAGCATTTTCAAAAACAAATTTTAGAATTGTTTTTTATGCCATCTAGCTTCTGTAATGAAATTGAAAACTAGGAAAATGGAGTTTGTTATGCCTTGGCCTATGGCATTTACCAACTATCATATACACAAAATGACCAATTCGAAAAAGACTTGGCATGTGGTCTCTAATAAATTTGCAATAAAACATAAAGATATATGGACAGAAGGAGAACTAGACTTGATATTCTATCGGATAGTAAACATCCCCATCTGGAGAGATCATGTGCTAGAAATATTCACCTAAAATTTGGTGTTGTTCTCCATCTTACTCCACTTCCTCCTATGTAGCTTTGTCTAAACCTTGGAGGGCTTGCAACAGAAAATAGTACTTGTCATTTAACTAGAGGAGTTCCTCCCTAATTTGTTACAAGGTAGGGTTTCTACTATCCTTCATTGAATCTAGATGGGATGCAATTCGCTCCTTTGTGTGCCAATATATATCTAAATTTAAGAAGTACCAAGCATTCCTACTTCTGGAGAAGTATGGATATGGGATAATCCAAGATATCTCTTCATAAATTTTGGTGTTGTTGGTGGCTCCCCTACATTCCCTGACTCTATCTTCTAGTTTGTGCAATCGTTGGACAATGGTATCTTTGTGTCTGCGCTCAAATTCTCTTGCAATCCTCTAAGCCTTATTCCATTTCTTCCTAATCCTAATATGTTTCTTTGTAGTCTCTTGGTGTTTCCTACAAACCAAAGGATGGCCCCTGTGAACTGAAAGTGCATCCCATGTGTCAACTTTAAGGCTATCATCCTTTGCCAAATGATAAGCCATCCCCTTCAACTCTCCCTATTCCTCCTTGAGTCAGTTGGCTTCATAGATTTAAAGACCTATTTATTCATCTTGAATGGTCATACATATTTTTTTACATTTGAACACCTAATTTTTCCATGCAACATGGAATAATCAACATGCCTTGGGCAAATTCACACTTGGAGAAAAAACCATGAATATTGTTTTATTAAATTTTTGTAGATTTACTAAAATGGATGGAAAGTGTCCAAAGTGGCCAAAATAGTCCCGACTCATTGTGTGAGAAGGTAATGGTGAAATTCCTAGTATGTGTGAAAAATACTTATTGTAAACTCTAGTAAATGTAAAATCAAAATGATGAAGGATTTGTTGAGTTGGACTCGTCAAGGTAATGGTGAAATTCCTAGTATGTGTGAAAAATACTTATTGTAAACTCTAGTAAATGTAAAATCAAAATGATGAAGGATTTGTTGAGTTGGACTCGTCACTTCTCCCCGCCATTGTCTTTCAACAGTCTTGTTACTAGCCAAAAATTCATGGCTTGTTTTGCATTATCGTGGGGTTTATTCTCTCACCAATATAAGAAATCCTTGGAATTTAGTGACAATTACAAGTTGAAAGGAGGAAACACATAGGTTGTGCACCTTGTTCTAACTTGCATGATCATAATTCTACTCACAACTTAGGGATAGATCACATGTGTGAAGGAATAATGTTGGCTTGAGGGAGGAAGGCGAACCCATGAATTGGAGAAACACCAAATAACGAGGGAACACCCTACCTATTGGGAGGTCCAAAGCATGGCATGTGGCAAGGAAAGGGAGTAAACGAGCAGAAGGAAGAAACACCCTACTCTAAAAGGTGCCATGTGGCACTAAAATTGAACTTGTTGTGGTTAAAGGCCCACTTAATGTTGAATTCACTCTTCAAGGAGGTGACCAGGGCACATTGAAAGTAATAAATGATGAGAAATACCCTTATGGAGGAGCTTTCACATATTTGAAGGTGTATTTCACCTTTAAAGAGGACTTTTGGTGTAAAGACTCATTTTTCGAGGCATGTTTCACATATTTGGAGGCATATTTCACCTTTTAAGTCCCTTGGGGTCAAGGAAACATTATTTGATCTGGTTCTACATATTTGGAGGCATGTTTCACCTTTGAGGAGGGATTTAGGGTGATAAAACTTTGTTTGAGCCATTTTCTACATATTTGGAGGAAAGCTCTTTGCATGAGGAGATCCCATGTAGCATTGTTGACATGGTCAAACCCTTTAATGAAGAATAAATGCATGTTATAAGAGGATCTCATGAAATGACAAGATGACAAGTGGCAATGCAGACCTATTCAAATCATTTTATCTAATCAAAATGCAGATTAATGAATAAGGGATCGCTTCAACAAGGGAGGACTCTAAGGCCTTCTAAAGAAATTATATTTTACGAGAGATTTGTTGGAGCCGAATACTATATAAGGAGATAGTTCCCATTTGTTAAAGGTGTGGTTGGAAGGTAGGGAATTCCCCTCCATGCACTTAATTGAATATATTTCGAAGGATTGGAAGAATCCAACATGAAGTTTTCATCTTTTTTATACTTTTTATGGGCTAATTAGATCGATAGAATTACTCTTACAAATTGTTGGTGTAATATTTAACAAAGGAAAATATTGCTCGAATAAGATGTTATGGTCAAGATTTCACCCTCCCTATATCTTATCTATTCCTCATTAAAAAACCACATTTTTGATATATATCAAAAACTACATTTGAAACATGCTTGAACAACATTGAAAAAGATATCAATTGACTGGAACAACCTAGATTGTCCTCAAAGGCATATAGCCTAGACACCCTTTAAACCAAAATTGATCATTATCGACAAGTGTCCACAATTTTTTTAATAATATCATCAATCATATAAACCAAAAAGTTTAGCTATCATCACTTATATATACAACAAACTCTGAAATATCCAAAGAGCATGCTCTTCTATCATGTTCTAAATTGAACTTTCGATAATAATTCTTTCTTTCTTGAGACTCTATGATAGAACCATAATTAGTTGTCAAGGATAAGCCTTATTTGTATAATATATATATTTTTAGAACTTAGTTCTATAAATACATGTTAATAAGATATTTTTGTAAATAGTCTCAAACATTTTCCCTTGGTCTAGAATTGATTTCAAAAACAAATTTATCATCCTGCATTTACCTATCATCCAATTTAAAACCACTGGCGAGTCCCCAAATACCTGTAAAGTTTTTATCCCTGACTCAACTACCAACTTCAATAATTACTTCAAAGACTATAGCTCCCCAAAATTGTTTGAACCAACTCCTAGGCCAATTTTCAATTTTATTAAATGTTTACCCTTTAGAAGAAGAAAAATATCCACTAGCACCACACTTAGATTCTTATTCTTGGCTCACTTCATAAAAAAAGCTCCAAAGACAACTCTTATTGGGTGGTGGATGCACCACATTCCTAATCTTTTGGAATTTTTTAAGAATTTTGATGAGTTCAAACAAATATTGGATCTGTGAAGAATACTAGAAGGTAGTGTTAAAATTTTGGTATGCTCGATTATTCATAGACAATGTCACGTCATTGTCACCCAACCATAGGTATTCACTATGCCACCCCCAAGCACACTAACCTTTTCTTAGATAGAATGATTCTAGCAAGTCCACACTAGAACCAACAGATAAACCCTAACCAGAAACACCATTATTCTGGCAAGTCCACACTAGAACCAACAGATAAACCCTAACCAGAAACACCATTGTTGCAGCAGCAACACAATACCAAGAGAATGTACCTCTACTAGTAGAAGTGTACCTTTACTAAGAGAAGCACGTAAAAGACTTGTGCATCCTTCTATTACAACTTCAGCTGCAGCTCCTCGAACATGCGCCCTCCTTTTGTTGAGTGAGTGAGTGTAAGTGTACAAATGAGATAAGGCATCACATAATTTATACTTATTCTGCCAGTGAGCTTTTCCCACATGGTCAACCTGTCTTTTCTGGCAAATATAATTTACTTTGACTTTTTCTGGCAGGGCCAACTTCTCTTTTTGGGGTTTTATATTTCTTTATTATTATTCTCCTTGGGACGAATTCCCTTCTATGGTTTCCACACATATGTTTAATGGTTCTCTTACTTCTGAAATATTCTATTCTAAGTACAAAAGTTGCACTTGGAGGTTAATACCTCCCGCAGCTACCAAAACATCAAAACTCCCTATTAGTTAGGGAGGTATTAACTAAGATGTTCTTCATGTAATGGTCTCAAACACATCCATCCATCTCACATGGCATGGACAAGACTCACATGGTCTTGTAGACCAATCTACAGGTAGCATCACCATAGCCACACAAGCTATCTCATGATCAAACATATCATGTCACAAGTAGCATGGCCAAACAGGCCATCTCATAATCAAACAGATCATGTAACAAGTAACACCATCATATCCACACATGCTCTGGAATATGCAGTTGAGCCAATTTACACAGAACTACGCTACTACCCAATCCAAAACATGGTATCTGCAATCTAGTTCATAAAGAACTAGTAACTCGCCAGCTCACACAAAATCTGACATCTAGTTCATAAAGAACTAGTAACTCGTCAGCTCACACAAAATCTGACATCTAGTTCATAAAGAACTAGTAACTCGTCAGCTCACACAGAATCTAACATCTAGTTCATAAAGAACTAGTAACCTCTGGTTGGCACACCAGGCAGCTGGTCCACAATGAACAGGCATCTAATCACAAGGATTAGGCGATGTAGTGCGCACACACTACCCATCCAGCCCAAGGCTAGGAAACACCTCCAACCACATAGGTTGGCCCACCAACTTGAAAAGTTGGGTAACTAGCTAGCCCTGAAGACTTCGCATCCGCTAACCTTGTGCGAGGTCATGTTAACTGATGCCACAATCAGTAACATGCCCGTGAATGACTACCCGTTGCCACTGCCACACGTTGATGTTACTACCCTGGAATCACATATGTAACTCATCATTCCCTCTTACTAGGGACGTCCTTCTAGACCACACCAAGCTTGTCTCTGAAGTACACAAACTTCACTCTCGATAGAGGCTTGGT
>CBVK0100300860.1:0-12967 GCA_900067695.1 Picea abies
AATGAAAGGACATGTCTCAAAGGACATGACTATTGGTTAAGGGCACCCCTTCGTGGGTATATAAATGAGCCATCATTCTCAATTGTATATCATCTTATCTATTCATATTTTATACATTATTCCTAAATGGATTATTATGTTATATTCAAAGTATTTTGGATAATTCTTGTGTGAGCGAACTTTGTTCGTCTCATTTGGTATCAGAGGTTCATTTTTTTGATCCCAACCTTTGGCAAGTCTCTTTATTAGACCTTGTCTGAACCGGTTTTTGGCCAATCATACTGCATTCAGAGTTTCTCTAATTGTTCTTGATCTTTGATCAAATCAGGCTTTTAGCCACATATATGTTCTTTGAGCACAAATCGGTCCCTTGGCCACTTAAATTTTTGAATTTATCGATTTGCTGCAAATTCAAAGAGAATAACACAGATTCGTGAGGAAGAGTACTCCACTGCCATGTAAAAAATTGAAGAATTTTCTGCTACAAATCCAAGAAAACCAGAAATCAGAAAAGTGAAAAAAAATAATTACAAAAAAATATAAAAAAAAAAATTATTGCCATTGTCACTATGAATCATCCAAATAGTGTAGGAGGAATTGTTGGTTCTACCATAGCTCAAAGAAATTGAATCTGACTATATCCGTGGAGGGAAAAACAAATCTGAAGTTGGTCTACATTTTTTCTATCTTAGAATAGCTATCTGGAACCCGTATATCAATCTAGTCGGTACCGAGCCACCATTACACCGCAAACTGGTTATGTAGTTCTCAGCACTACAATTCACACTTGGTATACCCATGTTCGTCATAAATCTATTTTGAAAGTATATTTATACTATTTCTATTTTGAAAGCTAAGACTATTACTATATTCGCACCAGTTCAATAAAGCTTGTGACCTTTGGTGAAGCACAACGTTGGCAAAGTTGGGACGTGATTATAGTGAAAGTAATTAAAGTAATAGATAAAGTTAACAAGTGAAAAATAGACTGAATTAAATAAAGAGTCGTACTGTCCAAGAAATTCATCGAATTTTATAAAACCGAATGATAGATAATTAATTGTTAGAATTGAACAAACAGTCGTACAACATCTCTACAAAATTCGTACACATTCATACTATTTCGTACAGTCATCGGTTAAAGAAACTAATTGATTCCGTACCGTTGCCACTCCTTACATATCCACGATTGGTCCGTACAGGTTGCTTGATCTGCCATCGTACGATTTAATAAATTTGAACAGCTAATTAATCCGTACATTGTTGTTGTATCCGTACCATCCGCCAATTAAAAAATCGCTGCCATATCATACAATTTTGACAACTTATTAATCCGTACGATTCGCTATTGCAATTATGTACATTTAATCAGTGTCGTACCATTCAAACATAGCCGTATATCAAGGGTCGTGACTGTTCCGTCAATCTTTGTTATAATAATTTAAGTTGGATCATTAAAAATTCAAAGACATATATAATTCGGGAGGTCAATTCCAATTGAGGAAATTGTTAATATAAGTTATAAAATTACTTCAAAAGTTTAGAGAAAAGGTGTCAAAGAACCAAATTGAAATTTTTAAAAAGAAATACAAAAGAATAATTAAATAAAAGTGAACTATAAAAAAAATTAAAAAAAAAATAAATAAATAAATAAATTATTATATTTCAAATTATCTTTTTAAAAGATAAAGTGAGTATTAGAGAAACAAGTGTCGCATGGTATTGTAGTCCCTGTCAAAAATAAACATTAAATATATAAATCATAAAATATGAATATAAATATACAAAAAATAAAATAAAAACATAAAGTAGTAATAATAATAAAAAGAAAAAAAAGAAAAAATTATTTGCATGGATTTTTGAAAATCTTTTCTTGTGAAGACATTCAATAATTATAGAGAAGCTACAATTTTTTTTTCCTTTTCTATAGTTTTTTTATAAATTATTATTTTATTTTAATTTTGTATTTATCTAAATTATGATTGGTTGGTTAGATAATGACATCAACCCCTAGCATTGGTACTGTAATAACAAAATTTAACTATATTACCATAAAAAAAAACCCATTTGAAACAAATAATATTTGGTACTATAACAACAAAATTGAATTATATTACCATAAAAAAAAAAAACATTTAAAACAAATAATATATTAGGTTTTTTCTTTTTAATGTCCACCATAACACAATAAAATTGTAATTCCTATACAAAGATAATTGGAGCAAGAATATGCAACGGAATAAAATTCATGTAAAATTACTTTATAAAATTATAAATAAATAAAAAACAAGGATATTATATGTAAGAAGATAATATTTCAAATTTAATGTTTAATTTTTTTTTTTTTTAATTTTTATTATTAATTTATTTATAAAAACTTATAATAAAAATCATATTTCATTAATGCTAAATGTATATTATTAATTTTATGTAGGTAAAAATGAACCTTTTAAATTTTAAAACTAATTCCCAAAAGTTAAATACATTTTATTATATAATTTCAAAATCATTAAACAAAATTAAAAAATGTATATTTAAAAAAATAAAAAACTATTAAATTTACAATACCTATCTAAGAAGGCCAAGTTAGCTATTTGATGAGATATCTTAACTAATACTCTCTCCAAAAGATCCACGTTTTTTAAGCATCATTCATGCTTTCACAAAATTGTAATATTATGCATATGCTTATGCTTCCAATTTAACAATTTAATATTTTTAGGTTTTAAGGGTTTGTTTTTGCCATCTTGCCTAGAGCATTGCTTTTCCATTTTGTCATGCACGAGGTCGTGAAATTGTAATCAATGTTTCTTAACATTAAATGGGGTATAAGATTCCAATGCGTCGGATCTTCTACAGAGTCTTTCACAGTTAAATTTATGGACACAGTTAAATGTTTTGAAATTTTCAATGTTTCGAGTGAACACTTCACCCATCATAGATAACATAGTTATGCTATATATATATGCATTTCTAGTGTGTAATATTGTTAAATCTATATATATTTATATATAAGGAGTTTAATGTTTGATTATGCTATAGTATACATATGCATTTCTAGTGTGTAATATTGTTAAATCTATATATATTTAGATAAAAGGATTTTAATGTTTGATTTGGATTCTTATTTTATAACTTGAAAAGAAAAATGTGTTGTGTGATGTAATACATAAATATAAATGAAATGAAATGAAAAAGATCAAGATCATGTGTTTTGTTTAGTCTAAAAACCATCTAAGCATTTATATTTATATACAACACAAAAATACAATAATCTTGGGGTGTAATGTCTCCATTTTTAGATTCCACTGCTCCGCAGTCATAGGTGATCTTTTAAGTTTATGTCGGTCTAATCAGATGAGTAAAATGAGGTTAACAATTAGCTCAGGCAATTTGGAGGGTTTATATGGGGCCCAAGCTAGCCCATTCACCATATTTCATCATTAGGATAATTTCCACATAGTCCACTCTTCGTTCCATGACATTCCGACGATTTCCGTAATTTTGGGCATAATTTAATTAATTGCACTAAATATGTTATTGGGACCATATTATATGAAGTGATACATGATTGTAATAGCTCGTTGGAACCAAAACGAAAAGGCCTATAGGTCATAATGATGAGAAAGATTTTTGACGTTCGAGAATTCCTTAGAAGCCAATTAATCACTTTATGTCATTAAAAGGGAGTTTAAAGGGGTTATAAAGTGAATTTAATCTTCATGTGGATTTGGTCAAAGAGAAGAAAGATCTAGAAGGGGTTTGGAGAAGTATAAATAAAGGGTAGCACTTCACCTTTCCTCATTATGATTTGATCTCTCATTTTTTAGTGCTCTTGGAACCACTGTTTTGTTATAGTTTAGCAAAACCCTTCCACCATTGCAGTTTAGTTTTGATGGTGCAATATCCACCCTAGCTAGACAAGAAGGAGGATCCATCCATGATCTTCAACTGAGCTTCATCTGTGGATTGATATCAGTTCGAAGGTGCAGATTCGTAGGGTTTTCTGGTGGTGATCGTGACATCATCTAGGTTTTGGCTTGTTACTGTGTGTTTTTCATTGATGTAGTGAAGTTGTCATAACAACCATTGGGTGATTGTATTCAGATTTTCATTCATAATAAAATAATCTATGATTCTCTTCTATTCCATGTGTATCTAGTTTTGTATGATTCTCTTCTATTCCATGTGTATATAGTTTTGAAGGTAATATGTTTGACGAAATGTATGTAATGGAATGAATGTTAAGTGTTTGTGAAAAAATAACGTAATAGCATAGAAATTCATGATGTCTTTGTCTAGCTCTGTTGGGGATATTACTGATATCAAAGTTGGAGATCTTGTCAGCGTGAGGTGATTTGTACAATATGGTGACGAAAAATTGTGTGTGAAGGAATTGGTAGTTGCACGGAGGCATAATAGCAATAATATGAGGTTCGAAGGGTTCTTTTAGGGGATCAATCCATCTCTTGAAGGTCTAGAGAATTCGTGTGGAGTTTTTGGCAGCAGGAGGCACTCTTGGAGGAGTCTATATGACTCTTGTGGAGGCCGATTCATTCTTTGAAACTTGAGAGGGGCCGCGAGACAGTTGGGAAGGCCGCTTCAAGGACCGATTTCCATTCTCAGCAAACCGTGAGTATCCTGTAGCAGGTCGAGTGCCATTTGGGAAAACAAGGAGTGATAGAGAAGGGTCGTGGGCCCTTAGTTGTATTCCATAAGGTTTAGAAGGGGCCGAAGGCCCATTTTGTTATGTCATGGGTGTGTAGAAGAGGTTCGAGAGTCCATTGGTTTGAACGGTAGAGATTGAGAGAGATTCAAGAGCCCCTTTGGATGAATCGTGGGTTTTGAGAGAAGGGCATCAGTTCTATTCGGTGTTTGAGGATCGAGAGAGGCTTGGAGAGCCTCAGGCTATATCTACAGCTCTGTTGAGGAGACATTGGCCCATTTCTAGGCTGCCTAGCTCAACCGTAGATTGTAGAAGAGGGTTGAGAACCCATTGGTTTGAACCGCAGAGATTGAGAGAGGGTCGAGAACCTCTTTGGATGAATCGTGGGGTTGGAGAGAAGGGTTACAACTATGCTCAGTGTTTGAGGATCGAGGGAGGCTTGGAGAACCTCATGCCAGATTTGCATCTATGTTGAGGAGACATTGGCCCATTTCCAGGCCACCTAGCTCAGTCATAGACTGTTGGGGATTAAACAGTGAGGTTTTAGAGAGGGTCGAGTGCCCTATCTACAAAGATCGTGGGTACTGAAGGAGGCAGCGTAGCATTGGATAGGTTGAGTTGCTTTGGCAGGGAATTTCTGTAGAGTATTCAGTTTCAAGCAGAGGCATGGCATCGTTCACAGGTTTTTGTTTAAGTTTTGTAGTGTTTACAGTGTAATGCAACTGTTGTAGCAGCCATTAGAAACCCATTATTGTTGTATTTCAGATTCCATCCATAATAAATGCTATGATGTCTTTCCTATTCTTATGAACACTGGAATATATGTTATATGTTTGAAAAAATTCCTATGCGAAGACTGTATGCAAAACTGTTTGTGAAAAGGCCAACCAAGGTATAACATGAAAAACATATCATGCAAAGTGTTTGACAAAAATACACACAACTAGAAAACATAAATTGGACAGCCAAGCATTAATATCCTAGTATAGTCCCATTAGGGATATTACAAGACATTTTCATGTTGTTTCCATGAAGTAACCATAACTTATGCTAGCAATGCAGTGCTTTAAAAAGATAAATCTGAAACGTTTGGCTGAACTTTTGAAGGAGTTACTAACAACAAGATACAGACCTTACTATTGAGAGTATTTAGCATTGGGTGATGAAATATGTGCAACTTTTCCCTTTCGAAGCTATTACACCCTCAAGTACGGAAGTTGGCTCAAGGATCTGGACGAAGATTACTTGAAAGACACAAGGTAGAAATTGAAGAGAGATGAGCATGAAGGACAGGTGGAGGAGTATGCATCTAGCCATGATGAGGATGTGTGCATAGGGAAAAACCAAACAACAACATATGATACGTCATCAGGGTTAATCGATGAGGCTGATGACACTATTGTGTTGGATGGATATACCTCTGATGAATCAACAAAATATGAGGATGCAACATCTTATGATGACTATGAGGAAATGTTTCGATCAGCCGATGTTGAGGACCCAACATCACTCACCGTGCATGATGCTTATAATGATGGTAATTCAAGCATGATAGCACCTACACATGATGAGGATTCAACACCATACCTCATTTATGATGTCGATGATGATGAGGTAGTGATTGTACCTCAACATGATAATGAAATGGAACAAAGACCCTTAGCATTGCAAGATTTGGAGGACCAATTATTGGTCATGGAAGAGAAAATTGTGCAGGTATTGACGAGGGGAGATGGTGCTCATAAGTTTATTGAAGACCTTATGTGGAAAACCTTGTTGGAGGAAAGGAAAAAGGGAATTGTAGATAGATTCATTAGTACCCAATTGCACATTATCAAAGAGGCACCAGAGCATATGAAATACGATTACTTGCAGTTTTTCATGGATAGGGACCTTGCTCTTAAGTTCACGGAAAACAAGGAAAGGGAGGTTGAGGAGCTTTGTTACCAACTAAGTTTGGCACACTCTTTATCATTGACAACAACAAAGAATCCATCAACTTTAATAGTCATGACACATGAGGGACTAAGTGGATCTCATGATTCAAGGGAGGAGATAGTTGGGCACATTCCTTTGGGACCAACCTGCAAGGAAGTATATGCATCCATGGATTGGGTGGACAGGTATTTAACAGACATGGACATGATCTAGGATATAGGTTCAGGAGACATCAGTAGAGTGATGGATATAGTAGCGCCTACATGATACATGATGGTACATGAGGACTTAGTGATAGGAAGCAGTATGTAGGGATATTCATTGGCATGCGGTAGTGTACAGTGAAGTTGTGAGATGTTTCCTCCAGGGAGACCTCTCAATAGAGTCCTTAAGAATACCATTGAGTCGAGGTTTCCCAGGATCGGTGAGTGGATGGTTGAACCTCATGGACCAACATATCCATTGATGATCGATTTTCATCTGGGATATCATCAGATGAGTGCCAGGACACATGATAGTCACGTGTCTGCTTCTAGACCTCATTATGATCTCTTGGTCATACCCTTGTGGTTGACCAATGCACCAGTCACTTTCCAGTATTTACGACCATGGCATAGGCATCTATTGTTGTTATTTGATGCCCTCATTATACACATCAGGAGATGGGAGGTTCACTTGAGTTAGTTGAATGAGATAGGTGGCATTTTGGCCATGATAGGGGTATTTCATTTGGACCATATGATCAGTACACAAAGTGCACAGGAGGAGATCCAGACTCTGTTGGATCAGTTCATAGAGATTTCATCAGGCATTGGGAGTGATGGGCTTCCAATCTGGTGGTGGGATCCTAACATTCATCAGAGTGATATACTGCTTTAGATGATGAGGATGATCGACAAGGTCATATCAGTGATTGGTTTCTTCCATTGTGGGGATATTGTGAGAGGAGTTGTTGAGCTTTGTTCTATATGGAGAGGTATATTTTTCCTCACGATATCTAGGATTAAGTCTATTCGTGGGTTGACAGACTTTGAATTCACTGAGATGCCTTGGTGAGACATAATCCAATATAGTGAGTCCAGTCCTTTCAGGGATCTCAACTTGGGGATCCAGGAGAGGAGATCATCGTCTGAGCATGATGATTCAATGATTATGACCTGAGGGGTGCAACGTTAGAACGATGGGTCCTTTCTGAGGATAGCATGGGACCCTGGGACTACAATATTTGACAGCTCGGTAGCCGATGCAGATTAGTTGGCCAGTTTTCACGTCACAGGATTTACTCTTGGGATGCTTATGATTGGTTTCTTGGAGGAGTGTTATTCTGAGGAGTTGACTGAGTTTGTGCAGCTTCTGATTTCCTGGCTTATTTGAGGCAGTCAAGTGGATTCTTGTGTTGGCACCTAGTAGATCAAGGCTATTAGTAGAGGGTGCTTCACATCATACATGCTAGTTTGGGACCCTGGTGACTTTACCACTTATAGGCAGGTCTGAGATCTTGTGTTGGCACCTAGTAGATCAAGGCTATTAGTAGAGGGTGCTTCACATCATACATGCTAGTTTGGGACCCTGGTGACTTTACCACTTATAGGTCGGTTTGAGAAAGGTTTTCATGGAGGGACTTTGTGGATGGTGTGTTCAGAGTTTTTCTTGATGATGCCTGGATGATTGCAGTAGGTTTGGGGTGTTAGAGTATTAGGGATTCCCATTTTGATACTTGGAGGTTAGGTGTTTTTGATACCCTATTAGTTGGTGACTTCTCCGTGATGTCTAATTTTAGAGTTGGTTGGGTTGACTTTAAGGAGATACATTGGCAGGACATGGTCCTCGATAATGGGGATGATTCTTTGAGGCATTACAACTTGTGGATGCAGGAGTGGAGGATGCAAACGATTCTTTGAGGCATTACAACTTGTGGATGCAGGAGTGGAGGATGCAAACTGGGCACAATAGTTGGACAATTATGATCATAATGGTGTATCCACAACATGGTGGTTCCTTTCTGAGATTAGCTTGGGACCTCGGGATTTCAATATCAAATAGCTTAGCAACTAACACAAAGGTGAGAGCCAGTTTTTGCTTCCACGATATTGGTTCCCTAGTAGGGTATTTCTTTGAGGGGTTGATCAAATTATTTCTGCATCGATTTTCTCTACTTATTGGTAGTATTTAGGGGTCTTCTTATGCTCATACATTTCTGGACTACGCATTGAGCAGAGGACGCTTTCAATCTTACAGGGTGGTTTGGGATTCTGGTATCATTTTCAGTTTTAGTCTGGTTCAATTGATGGTGCGTCAGTTTGTGATGACATTGCTTGAGTACAAGTAATATTTGGGAAGGGAGGACTGTAATGTCCCCATTTTTGGATTCCCCTTATCTGCAATCAGAGGTGACCTTGTAAGTTTATGTCAGTCTGGCCAGAGGAGTAAAATGAGGTTAACAGTGAGCTCAGTAAATTCAGAGGGGTTATATGGGGCCCAGACTATCCCATTTGCCACCTTTCATCATCATGATCATTTTCACATATTACGCTCTTGGTTCCATGGCGTTCCAATGATTTCCGTAATTTTTGGCATAATTTAATTAAATGCACTAAATATGTTATGGGGACCATATTATCTGAAGGGATACATGAGTGTAATAGCTCATTGGAACCAGGATGGAAATGCCTAAAGGTCAGAGTGATGAGACATTGAGAAAGGGACTTTCGATGTCCGAGAATTCCTTAGAATCCAATTAATCACTTCCTGACATTAAAAGGGGGTTTAAAAGGGTTATAAAGTGAATTTAATCTTCATGTGGATTTGGTCAAAGAGAGGAAATATCTAGAAGGGGTTCAGAAAAGTATAAAGGAAGGGTAGCACTTCACCTTTCCTCATTATGATTTTATCTCTCATTTTGGAGTGCTCTTGGAGCCATTGTTTCTTTATGGTTTAGCAAAACCCTTCCACCATTGCAATTTAGTTTTGGTGGTGCAATATCCAACCTAGCTAGACAAGAAGGATGATCCATCCAGGATCTTCAACTTAGCTTCATCTGTAGATTGATATCAATTTGGAGGTGCATATTCGTAGGGCTTTTTGGTGGTGACCATGACGTTATCTAGGTTTTGTCTTGTTATTGTGTGTTTTTCATTGACGTAGTGGAGCTTCCATAACATACATTGGGTGATTGTATTCAAATTTTCTTTCATAATAAAATAATCCGTGATTCTCTTCTATTCCATGTGTATCCAATTTTGTCGGTAATATGTTTGACGAAATGTCTCTGCTGGAATGAATGCTAAGAGTTTGTGGAAAAATAACGTAATATCATAGAAATTCATGATATCCTTGTCTAGTTCTGTTGGGGATATTACACGGGGAGACATGTCAAAACGGAAACTAGTGTCCATCCCCGAGAGAAATAAACCAGATTTCATCATATTAGTTTTGAGTCTATTATTAAAAAAAATGAAAATCAATCTAGAGATAAAATCCATTAGATTCTATATTCCGTGTAATGTCTTGACTTCTATATTCCCTATACATATTATCAGATCTGATTATATCTATTAAATTTAAAACATATATAGTTTCAAAATTGAATTCATTTAGCTTCACCTTGGGATGGCTCCAACTTGACGTCTGCTCCCTTGTCACGTGCTTCTTCATCATCTTCAATCTGTATAGGATGATCCTTGGCACTAGGAGGCCTCAGGTTCATTGGTGTTTCCTGTGGATGATCCTGGTTTTGACCTTATAGGGTCACCCTGAATTTAATGTCATACTATGACTTGCAAAAAGGTTCAAGCTTCCCTTATAACATTTTGACAGCATGCAAAATATCCTCTTTTTATTTCCTCGTTTTTTCTACAGACTGGGATACCATTGCCTTTAAAATCTTGTAAGTCTACACCAATTTGAAACATTTAGTTTCCCAGCTCATGGAGTAATATGGGTCATCCACCCATTCCTTTACCTCTTCCACAATCACCTCCTCTGTGGTATTTTTCCTCTGGAGTCTCACAACATCCTCCATTTCCATTGTTTCCTTCTTCTCTGCATATGGGCATAGATACTTGAACCTAGAGCCTACCATCCAAGCCACTCTAGCTGCCCTAGTTTTATTCACGTTCCCTTTGGATGATGAGGCCATCATTTTCTTCATCTGCTAATAACCACCTCTCACCCCCCACCTTGCCATCATGTTTCTCTCGACTCTATTTTATCTTCCTGGTAATTTTGCGTTGTCCTTCGCACTCCCCTTTTGTCTGAACCTAGTCACTTGGCCTCTCCACAACCTCTTTGTTACCCACACTCTCCAACCTCTCCTTCCCTCTCTCGCCAATTTTAGACCGCCCTGTTTCTTGGGAACCTCCTAACGTTTAGAACCCTAAGCAAAGAATGAATGGTCCCTTGTCTAATTTTAACATCCCCCAGCCCAACTGAGGGACATTACGGTGCAAAATATACATAAAAACAAAATTTCTGCTAACTAATTAATTCTTTTACTATTAGTTGATTTCCTGTAGCTTACAACTATGAACTAGAACATATTTAGGTATTGTCTTCAACCATAAAAATAGAAGCATCTACAACATGCTAATAATAAACATGAAATGAAACTAAACAACTCATTACAACAACATATAAATCATTCTCATTTACGTAGAGTTCATGCACAACAATAACACATGTAAATAACTCGACAACAAGATAAAACGCTTATCTTTAAATAAGAATTGTGCAACCAGCTACTTCGGACAAACGTTCCACCTAACCATAGACTGATTGTTCTAAATCTCATCATCCAGTCACCCCCGAGCTAATGCTAGCAATCCACAAAAGAGGGTGATCTCTCACAGTCCACACACAGCTCATAAAACTCTCAACCCAACTGATATTATCCTACAACTATCTCGATTTTCCACCAACTCTCTTCCTCTTCCCTGTCCAACCCAAAGAATGTACCCCTTCACTGATCTCAGTCCCTTAGGCATCCCATTTGTTTATCGGGGTCTCTTTGGCACATGTAACTAGGAATATCTCAACTGGGAACTCAAGGGAAATTGCTCCTAGGAAACTATCAACAAACCAACAAAAACCACTTGTTGTTTCTGTGCAAATCACACAAGAGTTCACTCTTAAGACCTGACAACTTGACTCTTCATTTTTCCAGCTCCAATTATGCTATATCTTTCTCTAGAATTTGCTCTCCATGGATGCACTAGCTCTAATCTCTCTTTCTTTCTCTCTCTTTTCTTTCCATGCACAAAACTTGACTAATTAAAAAATGTTGTCCCAACCCATACAAATTTCCTCCCTTTGGCTTGCCTTTCTTGACTCACACTCTTCCCCAAGCTGATTGTACTCAACCCCCATGTTCTCAATAACTTTGGGATGTGACCACTCACACCCACCCTTTTACATGTATTCACCACCCTTTTACATGTATTCAATGATTGGCTTTGGGAACACTCAATCATAAATGGGAAGGTTCATATACAAATAACAACTTTAAGAAAATGGGTTAAATTAATATACATGGGTAATTTCCCCCTTGGACCCCTCTTGGCCATTATTCTAGACACTCCCCCCTCTTATGGATTAATTCAATCCCCATCTCTTGTCTATGTTCTCCTTAGCAGTTGGTATCACATTTATTATTAAAACATAGAAATACAATTCACATATTACATTGCTTTAGCCGTAGCCACACATTATATCTACATAAGCATTAATTAAACTGAGGATTATAGTAGGGATGTTATATTCTATTTCCCCTAAAATTGTGCGTCATCCTTGGTGTTCTCTCTCTCTCTCTCTCTCTCTCTCTATATATATATATATATATATAGAAAAAATATCATCTAACTTTAACACAAAAAAAATAAAAAAAAATCTCTACCTCTTTTATAAGTCAATCTCAATTTTTCTTTTTTTAATTTTTATTTATGCTCCTTTAGGTGAGGCTTCTTACAGGTTCTAAGGTGAACATACCACCTTCAAACTTACAACAATATCTAAGGTTTTCTGGGTTATTTTGGGGTCAATTATGAGTAGGTGGGTAGGCCCTTGGCCCTAGATTTAAACTAGAGCTTTGATACCATGTGTAAAGCCCTGCTTTAGGGCTTCAAAGTTAATTGGTAATTTGCAATCTAAACTACTTTTCTTTTCTGAAAGACTCCTTATGAATATGTTTATGTTGTAACATCTAATTTTTCTATTTCTGTTTGCATTACAAAAAATCTATCTAATTTATGTTGAATTTATAGCAAATTAATCAGTTAAATATGAAATTCTCAGATTATACAGTCCAAAATAGTCACAAAACAAATTACACAACATATTACACATTTTCCATACATAAATTCATATCAT
>CBVK0100300861.1:0-12967 GCA_900067695.1 Picea abies
CCAAGGAACACATCCAAGGATCAATCCAAGCATCGGGCAAGGATTCCTTAGAACACATCCAGGGGCCCTAAAACACATCTAGGGACTTACTACTTGGTCCTAGACCAAGAAACCCAGTCATATATTGGGGGCCCTTCACTGGGGTCATTTTCCATGGCTCTCACTGCTTGGTCTCATACCAAGAAACCCCAGGAGTGTACTGGCGGCCCTAGTCCTCAACTAGGGTCTTATGCCATCCTCCAGGAGAATAGCTCTTGCAGCTGCACTAATTTCAACAATCTTCCAAAATGCCTTCATGCTCTCATCATCCCATTTAATATAAGTTTGGTAATTTCTACAAAGTTTGGGATGAAACTCCTGATTTGATTTATTATTCCAAAGAAACATTGCACCAATTTCTTGCTTCCAAGCAATGGGATTTGTTTAATTGCTTCTATTCTAGTTGGATCAATCTGTATGCCTTCCTTTGATACGATGTGTCGGAGGAGCTTTCCTTCATCAACTCCAAAGACCGACTTCTTTGGATTCAAGGATATTCCATACTTTTGACACCTCTCAAAAACCTATCTAAGATAATGCACATGGGCACTTTTGTCTTTTAAAAACGCAGTCAAATTGTCTTGGTAGATTTCAATGAAATTACCTACAATATCCTTGAAAGCATAATCCATGGCTCTTTGAAATGTAGATACAACATTTAATAATCCAAATGGCATCCTAAGATACTCAAATGTTCCCCATGGTGTAGTAAAAGTTATCTTATGTTCATCCCATTTTTTCACTAACACTTGGTTGTATCTTGAAAAGCAACAACATACTTGATCCAGTAGCTCTCTGCAATAGATTCTCTAAGTTGGGAAGAAAATATTTATCTTTGAGAGATAATTGGTTAAAGTTTTTGAAGTCAACACACAACTAGATTTCACCATTCTTTTTTCTCACTACCACTGAGTTCGTCACCCAGGATGAATGTCTCATAGGTGCAATAATCTGAGCAATCAGCATCTTTTGGAGTTCCTTTTGAATGAGAGGAGCCAACTTAGGATTTATCCCAGGAAAGATATCTCTGTACTCTCTAATAAGATTCTCTATTTCTCTCCTTTCTTTCACAGAGAAATCCTTTCAAATTCAGATGAGCTAAGGGCTTTCTACTAATCCAATGTTTATTTCAATACTATCTTCAGGTTTGATTACTTCCTTTTGCTTTCTGTACATATCATGGGTGTCAAAGATTTTCTCTAAACGAATAAGCCCCTTTGGAAACTTATTTTCTCTTAATTCCACAAAGTCTAAATCTTCATCACCTTTTCTCCCTACCCATTTATGTCATACTGCAGAAACTCCTGCAAGTTGTTAAAAAATCTTATTACTTGTGTAGCATCATAGAAAACTCGCCAGTATGAAATATTATCTAAGACGAAAGGTCTTAAAATAACCTCCATTTCCACAGCCAATGCATCAACTTGAACATTTTCTTCTCTTGAGACCCCCTCTATGGCAAATGCATCAAATAATTATAGTGTCCCGTATTGCATGCTTGTACCATTTCAACTGTCATTTTTAGTGGCAAATTGATTCTTAGCTTGCTTAACCGCCAAATCAAAATCCCCTATATCCTTTAAGACCTTGATGCCTATATCTCTCACCTATTCCAAACCTAGCATAGCGCCTCATATTCCGCAACATTGTTAGTGCAATCAAATTCCATCCCATAGGAGAAACTTGTGGTATCACCCTAAGGAGATGTGCAAATGAATCCTACCCTTGCACCAATCATGGACTCAGCCTCGTCAAAATGCATTTTCCAATTAGCCTCACTTTCCTTCTTGGAAGCATTTCCTAACTCTGAAACTATGGTATGAGCTAAAATAACATAACTTCCAAGATCATCTTCTATACAAAACCAATTCATTCATTAGATCATTCAAAGCCTCTACGCGACATTTCGTCATCAATTCCCTATATAATGTGACATAGGTGTTCTCACATGTGGGTATGGAAGCATATGACATAGGTGTTCTCACATGTGGGTATGGAAGCATATGACATAGGTGTCCTCACATGTTGTACACTGTTTATTGTATTATGTGTAAAGAGGGGTGTAAAATTGTTGGAGGGTGATCAAGTTTAACCACATCTCCTAGGATTACAATAAAAAAGTGGGTGTTGTCAAGATGGGAGGCAGGATAGGCATGCATGCACATTGTGTACATAGCACCCTATGAATTATGCACAATGAGATTGGAAAAGTATAAATTATAATAATAAAACATAGTCTAACAAAGTTCGCTAAGAACTTAGGGACTAAGTCTCATAAGCATGCTCTATGTGGCTAACCATAATAAACACTTACAGGAGCGAATGATGTATTGGACCTCGAAAGTTATTTCTTTAGACTCTAGAGTTCCTTTGCACTGAGCAGTTCGTTCAAGCTAGTTATACTATCATAGAAAAATGATCAAACTCGCTACATACACCTTCATATGGCAAATGAAGTTACTTCCAATGCAATAACTAGTTTACACAAAGCATTCTTAACACACCATCCTTCTTAGTCTTATCTACTTCCACTTGTACATGTATCTATTGTTTACTGATTTACTAAGAGATGAATGGCAAATGTTATTGTTTATTTCAAGGTTTAAGAGATGAATGGCAAATGATTGTTTATTTCAAGATTTAAGGCACCATCCCTTTTTTCATAAGTGATTGCTTTTGAGTAAGAAAGTTATAACAAATAGTCTATGGCATAGAGAGTGCTTAAGTATTTCCTCAAATGCTCGTCCCCTGCTCCTAGGTGAAATCGTCCATCAAGCTCAAATAGTAGTTAATGCATAAGAGAGCAATAATTATGCCGAAACGCTCAAAGCTTGACCACATTTCAAAAAAAACTATACCCCATAAATAAGTACTATGCATAATCTTGAAGAATTATGACCATGCATTATATAAACATATTCTTGTGATTACGCTTCCACAATTGAAAGGCTTCCACGATAGCCTTAAATTAAGGGCTCTCGTTAATTAAGGACCATTTTGTTATTTAAGGATATTTTAATGGTGTTTAAGCCATTATCTATTGGAGGCTGTATAACTAAATGCTAGAGTGACCTAATTTAGCTGTATTTGAGTTTGATTTTGAGATTTTAATCTAATATTGATCTTAGCGTCATAATGCCCGATTAAGTATTTTGACATAGGATTTGACTCTTACTCATAACAAGTCTTAAAATTGAATGAGTAGATATAAATAATAGGATTTGAAGGGTTTAAAGCCCTATATTTAAGTTATTATTTTTACGATTGATGACTTTCACATGCCGATGTTCAGGCAATTAACACAAATGCATGACAAACATCCAAAACTATGTAGATGCTATGAGTTGCACCCAGTTTGAGCTCATTTTGGAAAAGCAACATACAATCAACCTTTTTTTGAGCTCCATACGCCTGTAGATGATTGCTTGCACGCTAGATATGAATGTTAGCAAATAATACAATGTTAATCAACTCTAGATTCTCTCGATGGGAAGAGCTACCACCACAGCTATCTTGCACTTGTGGTTGATTAAGAGGTTTATGCAAGCCAATAATGAATAAAAATATTGGACTCCTGGAATGCAGTACAAACACACTCCTTGGACATGTATACTTAAGATCTAGACATTCCACTCAAGGTGGATTGCATTCAAACTACTTCTAAATTTTAAATCTGTAGCCAAGCATAAGGGATGGTTTTAATAGCCGTCGTTGATTAATTTTGATGGTTTGTCTCTGAACTTTAAAGAGAAGAAAAACATTAAAGCAAGGTGGGTGTGAAGAATCGAAAATTGAGCCATGCGTTACTAATATAGCGCTGTCTTCATATTAATCAAAAAATGTCATAGAGATGCAAAACTGATAAATATATAGTAAAGGATTATAGTTATAAAACAACAAAATTCACCAGATATTACTTTTGGTATATTTTGTTATCATTTATTTGCATCTTATTTACTGCCACAATAAGAAAAACTGATTGTGGCAGTAAATAAGATGCAAATAAATGCTAACAAAATAGTAAGAAAAACTGAAAAACTGATTGCGGCAGTAAATAAGATGCAAATAAATGCTAACAAAATATACCAAAAATAATATCTGGTGAATTTTGTTGTTTTATAACTACAATCTATTACTATAAGGTGGCAAGAGAATTGGGAATAAAGGCAAGTTAGGCTTCATAATCAGTTCCGTGAAGTGGGGGGCTACGAGAATCGACCGCGCGACCACCACTTCCCAAATGGGAGCCCCTAAAATCGCGCCCGTCCCACTATTTATTTTGAAAAATAAGTATTGAGGATTTTGCGAAGTAATAATCTTACCAGTATAGGTAAGTCGTTGGATGCTCTGTTTAAACTTGTACCCTAAACCCACCTACATGAAGAAAACGAAATCTCGGTCAAACAAACAGACTCTGCCTCTGTATCTCTGTATGTTACCAAAAATACTAAGGACAAAAACCACCAACGGTCTACTTACCTCGCTGGCCGGATGATTAAGATGATGATTCTGCCATTTTTATTACAAGCGAAGTGGCTAATGCACGCGAGACTGAAAGGAGGAAGAGAGGGAGGGAGCTGACAATTAGAATTTCAATTAATCCTCGGGGAATTAATTAATCACCCGACCCTCTCCGTCGCATAATGAAGAAATAAATGCAAATTCCCGCTTACAGAGAGGGGCTTAGGTAAACTAGTGAGTGGGAAATGGAGTTTAAGTAAACTAGTAAGCGATCCACACGCCACCACTACTGGAGAGCGAGGAGGCAAATCGATTCGATTATTGGATATCAACTCTTTCCTCTCTTTTTCATATAAATAGTGTCTCGAGCAAATTTTGGTAGTGTGATTTTTAAATACCTAAATTTAATTTGTAAAAACAAGTGGATATATATATTAAACATTTTCTTTAATTTTTTCTCATTTAAAAATATCCTTGGCTAACTTTGTTGAATGCATTCTGGGTATGTTTTACTTCGGTCAATACAAAAGAGATCTGGTTTACATATTCTTCTCTTAAACTTTGAAGTGAGTATGCACTCGGACTTTTCGTTTTTTAATTATAAAAATGAATTTAACCATTGTACTTTAAAATAAAAATTATTATGATTTAAAAAAATGAATTTAACCATTGTACTTTAAAATAAATATTATGATTTAAAAATATGAATTTAACCATTGTACTTTAAAATAAAAAATATTATGAGTTAAAAAAATGAATTTAACCATTGTACTTTAAAATAAAAAATATTACGATTTTAAAAAATGAATTGAACTTTTACCTTTAAAAAAGTTTTAAGTTAAAATATTGAATTCTATTATTGCTATTATCATAACAATATGATTCATTTTAATTATGATATTTTAAACAACAAGGGTTTGCATTTTGATTTTTTCGATTAAATCTTATAAAAAAAAGGACATTCTCTTTCTCCATACATTTGCATAGCTTTATATTAATTGAAACGATGAAATACACTAAATTTTAAATTCAATTTTTTATTAGCTTTGAAATTGGAGATAATTTATTTATTAAAAGAATATTAAAATTAATTTATTTATAAAAAAAAAAAATTGAACTTATCACATATCATTGATAATATTATTGGGCATGTTTTAATTTTATTAGAATAACTTACTCAAACAAGTGATGTCGCTCCTATGCACACAGTGACACCTGCAGTTAGGGTTTAGCCCTGACTAGCAACAGGATTGCTCGGGGTTGTTTCCTCCTTGATTAGTGGACTTCCCTCTATGATGGCGGCCCCCTTCTCCAGTTGTGTTGCTCCAAGTTTAGAATTTGATCTTCCAATTCTCAGATCTACTCACTCAGGGTCCTCTAGTGCGTCGTTGAAGTGCTTTCTCAAAGGCTCAACCTCTGGTTTTGTTGTTAATCGTGGTAGTTCTTTCAGTACTATTCTCTCCAAGAATGTCAATGTTGTTCCTCTGTCTTGTTTGGTGCAAGAAGCTTCGACTCCTTCCATCCTATGAGGAAGGATGTTATTTCCAAGTTAGCTTGTCTCAGCGCCACAACGCTCATCTATCATTTTAATGGTCTCTGGCCTCGTCTTGTTAATCTTCATGAATGGATGTCAAGATCTTGGTTGCCAGTTTTGAAAGGTGAAATCTTCATGAATGGATGTCAAGATCTTGGTTGCCAGTTTTGAAAGGTGATGTTTTCATTCACCCTTGTGCTCAAGGGTTTTTCATTGTTGAGTTTGATCTTCAAGAAGATAAACATTTGATCTTTAGTTTTGGTCCCTAGTTCTGGGGTTATTCCAGATTATGCATGAAGCCATGGTCTCCTTTTTTTGATCCTTCAAAGGATTCGTTATCTTCAGCACCTGTTTGGGTTAGGCTCCCAAATCTGCCCCTGCATTTTTGGGGCTTATTCTCTCTTAGTGCCATCGGTAATGCTTTGGGCAGGTTTCATTATAGAAGCCATGAAACAAAAAACTATAGCATCTGCACCTATGCTCGGATTTGTGTAGAAATGGATTTTAGCAAAGGGTTCCCAGTGGAAATAAACTTGACAAGAGATAACTATTTGTGGACCCAAAAGCCGAATTATGAAAAAAATGTTTTTCGATGTCATACCTATTTTGGTACAGGTCACTTGGCAGGGCATTGCCCTATTGGTCCTAAGAAATCTCGAAAGCAACACAAACCAACTTGGTGGGTTGGATCCCACATTGATCATTAGCTTATTGCCAAAGAAGACTCTACAGATGCAGTCTCTCCCAAGGAAGTGCCCAATGGAGATCCATTGTTTCCATCCGACGTGGACTCTCCAACTCTGGACCTTCCATTGGAAGTCTCTAAATTTGAAATAAAGGACAAGAAGGTCACAGAAGAGATTATTGAGCAGTCTAAAATGCAAGAAGAAACTCATCGAAAACTCGAGGAAAAAGTAGATTTGGCTTCTCTATATCTGGGTAAAGAATCACAAGTTCACCCCAACTCCACTGTATTGGTAAGTTGGGCAAATGAGGCGGATGAAGCTAAGGCAACAGGAAAATTAGACCCTCCAGATCCAGGAAACAAGGGAATGGCAGGATTTGCGTTGACCCCTCTATCTCTAAATGTTGGTTGAACGGTAGTCCGAAAGAAGAAAAAGACCCCTTCAGTATCTCAACTAATGGTGTCAAGAGGTAGGGCTCATAATCCAACATAATCATGTATTGTTTTTTTGTATATATTTTGGGTTGTTTTCTACTCGATATATTTGGTGCATTGTAGTAATAGTTTCAACCAACTTTGGTCCTATAGGAGTAGAAAGGAATCTTGGATAGTAGTTGGACTAATGGAGCTAGATTTTGTTATTTATACCAGCCCACTTTTTTTACTCGGTGGCTCTGGTCACGCCCTTTTTAATGAACAAAATTTCCCATTTTTTTGTAAAAAAAAAAAAATCCTATGAATCAGTTGATTGTGGTGGTTAATGATGTCTCTACCACATGGAGGGTGGAAGCTTGATTTTTGTCTCTCACCTAGAACCTTCTCTTGGCAAGTGCTAAGAATGTACTCTGCCATTATGGCAATTTGTGGGAGTTCAATGGTTATTCAATGCGAGGTGAGGAATGCTCTGGTCTTGAACGAGCAAGGCTTGGGGCAATTCCCCAATAATATCATTGGCATCAACAATTGGTATGGGTGGAGTGTGTCCGAGCAAACAGATATGGAGAAAATGATGAGCATGGGTGGTGAGGCCATTTTAATAGGTGGTGCTTGAACTGAGCACCAGCATATGATGGCCTTTGAGCTCCTAAGATCCGTATTTGATATGGATGGCCAAATGGAACTACTTCTACCTCTATCTCTATGGTCTTGCTTATCATTTATAGGCCTTTTATGTGTGCACTCTAATTTAATTTGGCTTGTGCTCATTGTTGTACATGTACTCCTGGTTTCCTCTCTTCTACTAAAGGCTGAGAGTCTTGAAATCTATAGGGTGTTTGAAATTAAAGGGTCTACCTTGTCCTTTCAGGTGTTGGTTGGTGGAATCTAAGGTGCGAAGGGCCACCTAATTCCCTCCTTTATCCTACTTTCTCAAGGCTTCTGTTATGGTTGGTCGTTTCCTTTACTTGGTGGAGGTTTAGTGGTGGTTGCTTGTAGTGTCTTAAACATGTAATGTGTGGGTCCTTCAAGATTCGGGGTGGGAAAGAACTATGTTCTTGTCGCTTTGGACTTGCTTAAGAGGGATGGTGAATACACATAAGGCCGAGATCCATAAATCGAGTCAATGTGGTGCAATGCAGAAAGGGAAGACCAAAGCTTCAACTGACAGGCAAGCCATGTCTCACTTTCGGTGTACTGGCATGGAAAGGGTGACTTTGTAGGCCCAACAACAATATAACAAGAACACGCCTCAACACATCCAACAAGCAATTGATGGACTAGTGGATTCAATTGGACAGAGATGCAATAAGACTCCTACGAAACAAATTAGAGTTGAATTTCAGCACTGGGTCTCAGACTCTAGATTTTCTAGGTCTTGAGATACTAAAATTTTAAGGGCTATGGAATTTTATTGGATGGCTAAGACTCTAGTTGCCACATTGGAGAATCGGGAGCACTAGGGGACAAAAACTTGGGATAAATTGCAAAGATTGGAAGCCAAGTTCATTGCGCTGTGTAGAGTTGTCTTTGATACGAGTTTCAATGTGAATGACTGGGATTCAAAGATAGAGGAAGGAATGGTGGAGGTTGAGGGAACTTCTGATTCAAATGGGACCAGCTCCAATCTGATAGCCGTTGATGATTACTCCTGCCATAAGCTTTCAGGCAAAGGCAAAGGGCCAGAGACCCCTTCCAGGCTCTCCAAACCCAAGTCGCCTTAATTCTGCTTTTTGTTAATCTTGTTATGTCTCCATATGTCTATTTATTCTATTTTGTATGTCTGTCTCATGCACTTATAGTGTTGTCCTACTACAACGTAAAAAAAATAAATTATATGCTTGATTTAATCTATTAGTGAAGCCTTTACGAAGGTGTCTAACATCCCATTTTGATTGTTCTTAGATAATCATGAATATAATATTTTTGTACAATATTAATATACAAGTAAAACAACTTATTAAAAAAAAAAAAATTATCAATTTCAAAATTTTAAATAATTTATTTATTAAAAAGTATTAAAATCATGGAATACTTATCTTTCTTTACTCGTATAAATACATAAGCTATATTTTATAGTTTTTATTATTTAAAATGATAAGCTATACTAATTTTATTTATTTAGATAACATGAAATTTGAAACAAATTATTTTAAAAATTAATATTAAAATCTATCTACATAAATATCACAATGTCAACCAATTTCAATGTGAATGCATACTAAAATGATACAGTATACTAATTGTATTTATTTAGATAACATGAAATTTGAAACAAATTATTTTAGAAATTAATATTAAAATCTATTTACATAAATATCACAATGTCAACCAATTTCAATGTGAATATATACTAATTTTATTTATTTACATAACATGAAATTGGAAACAAATTATTTTAAAAATTAATATTTAAATCTATCTACATAAATATCACAATGTCAACTAATTTCAATGTGAATGCTTTAACGATATAGTAAGTAAGTAAGTATTTTTAACGTCCACGAGGCTAAAAATAGCCTATGGGACATATTGTTTTTCCATCTGGCTTTTGTATTCGGCCCTTTTCCTGTGAAGTTTTCTCTGCCCACTGTCCCTGTTAGACCATTGTCCCTGTACTTTGTTAGCCCATTGTCCCTGCCCTCTGTCCCTCAAGCGGAGCCCACTGTCTCTGTCCCTATCCCTATCCCTGGATGTCTGCTACTGCCTTTAAAACAACATGCATTTGATTCTTGTTATTGAGAGCTTTCTTCAAACAGTTTGCAGACATTCTTGAGGTCAATCAATCTGTCAGTCAATCTATTCAAAGAAATCTATTTCTTACAATCAATCTATATAACTGAGAAACGACCCTGTCCAGTTCAGTTTAGTTCACCGTAGCCATAAATTACTTCTACTGACACTCCCTCGGAGTCGATCACAGGACCTGAACGATGGATCAAACTGCACCTAAAGTGGAAACAATCTTACCACGCGGAAGCGAGACGGACGACCGAGATTAGCGCAACCAACCCTAAAGCTCCTGCATCTCCATGCACTGCTTGCATCTTCGTCGTCTTCTTCGCTGCGAGAATCAGAAAAGCTCAAAAGTTGTTCTGAATGTGTATACGCTCCTATGTATACGCTCCTGCTATGACAAAACAAGAGCAGTTCTTTGCTTTCCTTCGTTGGTCCGTTTTTCGCGCGATAATAAACGTTGTCGCGCTCATAATATAGTATTATTTATGCCAAGCATTTCTCTACACATTGCATGGCAATTTAAACATCTATTTGTTAGAAACATCTATTTCTCTATATATATGAATGAGTCATTCACATTATGTGCAATTTCAATAATGACTCGGTCACAACACGAGAAAACATCTTAAAATAAAAAATTAGTAATTGCAATGTAATATGTGATAAAGTGATGAAGTTTTATAAGTGTAATTAAGTGTGGTTAAGTGAAATTATGATGATTGTTATGATAATGAAGTGTTTTATTTGTCTTTTCGAAGATTAAATGCAGGATGTTCACAATTTATAATGCAATTTGGTACATGGTTTGAATAAGCTAAAATACAATGATATTTTGATAGTGGAGTTTTTATCTTATTTGTGGGTTTTTCCATTTCAATTTTGGTGTCGTGTCATGTGTGCTTCTACCAGTGTATATTTTGGTGTCGTGTCATGTGTGCTTCTATCATTTTATGTGAATGCTTTTAATGTTATGCATCAATTATTCATTGATTATAGTATGAGTTTTCTAATGTTTTTGTTCATCCACATTTTTTTACTTGGTATCATGTTTCGACAAATACAAATGAAAAATCTCTTTCGTGAGAGCGGTTTGTAGATCTTTCACTTGTATGTTTGGAGGCAAGCAGGGTGAAGTTTATTTGGTCTGTGCAAAATCCATGAAAACACATTGCAAACAAAGCTTGTGCCAATGCAAAATTTCCACCCAATGTATTTGAAGAGCACAAAAAAGGCTAGGGAAATAGGTTACGTGGACAATAGTTTAAGAAAAGGGCATGACCATAGAGGCAATGCTAGTAGATACACCATTCAAGATTTGAGCACGTGCTAAAAAACATGGAGCATGATCTCTCTTGGTTCAATGAAGACGGGTGGGATGAGCAACATGTTGATTTTGTATCTCGTGCTCTCGTATTATTATTCCTTTCAATTCTTAAAGAAATCAGGTCGATCCTCGATGGCACCAGAAGCCCATTGGTGTTGAGGATCTCTTGCATGACTTGTCGATGGGGACATCACTAGAGTTGCATGTTTGTTAGTTCTTCATTCCAAGATGAATGCTTAAATGATAGTGTATTTATGTCTTCTTCAATGGTATGGGGAGCTCATGACGTGGTAATTTTTTTAGTAGCAAAAGGCTCTACTCCTACTTGATGTGGAATGGGTCATCCCTTTTTTTTTCCATTTCATGAATTTTTGTGGTACATTTGATACATGTTATGTAAGGCATTAGGTGGGAAGGAGTGTTGAAGGTTTTGGGGCATTGAAAGAATGATACACAGATTCCACCATTAATAGCATAAATATTCAACATTCAAATCAAACATAAAGAAGAGAAGTACAAAATACATGACACACATATCTCATATTGTTAATAATCAGAGCATGATTAAGCAAATGTATAAATGCTTATGTTCCCCACGAAGGGTGAAGGGATAGAAAACATAAAGAAGAGAAGTACAAAATGCATGACACACATATCTCATATTGTTAATAATCAGAGCATGATTAAGCAAATGTATAAATGCTTATGTTCCCCACGAAGGGTGAAGGGAGAGAAAGCTCTCAAACCACCAAACTCATCTCATGTGTTGTTATCTCCATACAATATATGAATCGTGAATAATGAGACACAACCCTCCTTTAAAGGTAAAGACCTCTAATAGATGAAGTTCTTTTTAAAAAGTCAAATATTTCATGCCTTGCTAAAGGGAATCGTATGCTTAAATACAATTAAAAATAGGCAAGAATGCTCTGCTAAAGGGAACAGGGGGATTTTCCTTCCCATTATAGGACAAAAGCCTAATATAATACTCATGTGCACTAAATACACCATACAAGGACTATCTCTAACACATGATGAGTCCATAAAGTCATGCACACTATAGAAGAAAGAGACCAAGTCCCTTGTCAGGTGGGGACAACAAGGAACTGTGTGCCTTTATCACCTCGAGTGTCGCTAGAAACATTGTTGGAATGTTCAAACCATGCATTGTGTATAACCTCCATGTATCCATTGAACACGGCCTCCTATCATGCACCTATAAAGCACAACCATGAACCTCTACGACAAATCCAAGCCACAATAAGCTCCCCCCTCATGTGTTGACTCATCCCTAAGTCAACTTTGAATGACATGTAGCATTTGAAAGCCAATATGTTAACCTGCACCAATCTTGGTCAAATGCATAGAAAGGAAACACTACATTGTTGTATGGAAGTTTGCTCAATCGTGTCAACGCACTACAACATCTCTACATCATTATTGAACTCTCATGAGCTCTCTCCTTTGTGCTTGAACCTTTTCCATGCACATATCCCAATATCCATTTAATCTATATGATTGAAACCTATTGTCATCCCTTGTCATAAAAAATATCCAAATCTATATGCTCCACTACAAATTCTCACTATGCAACCACCATCTCAACAATTAAGCAAATCTAATACACAAAAAATGTAATGTAAACACCAATGTGGTTGACATGGATATCTACACCTAGGAGCTAATCCTTGAGAATAACCAACACCCTATCAATCATCTTAACCCCCTTCTACACACAAGAGTAAAAAAT